>CM076580.1:1432783642-1433057443 GCA_034641835.2 Pinus albicaulis
GAAGAATACAAAATTGAATCTTATTGCACTGCTGTTGCAGGCTTTGCACGAATTCCACTAGGGCATCGACAACAAGTTGGATATCCGCGAACAACTGGTGCAGGGGTATAACCCATAGTCCCGTTTTTATCAAATCTCAATCCCTGACTGTATATTATATGCCTTCACGTTTTGTTGCCCAACCAAATCCACCATCTGACAACTCCCAAGGTTCTGAAATTTGAACGGGAAAATTAAATAGCTCTGTGTGCTTTTAATATCTCAATCTGAGATTGAGATATTAAACTAAAGTTCCTCTTTTGGTTATGGGATCACGCTCCTCAAACTAGATTATAATCAATATCCTAATCCACACCTTATATAACCGAATATAAAGGTTCAACAAGCTTCCCTTAATCCAAATACTATTCGGGCCCCCAATTAATGTATGTTCGAATCAATATATGCCACTTGGGATTAACGCAAATGAAACCAACTATCTTTTAATTTCTCGGCCTATATTTTATCAACATCCCTTTGTATAGGCTCTACGGCAGAGTGGTTCATTAACAGTCTCGGCCTTGGTTTTATATAAAACCAAACAATCATATAACGTTATTCGGCCCACATCAACCGTATATATTCGACCAATACTCACTATACCAGGTTCCAGTCTCCAACGCTTTTAAACCGATTAACATGTCTTTCATATCAACGGCTGACCTATTCTCGCATCTGTCTTGACGATCCAACAACCCCAATCAAATCTCACGCAGACTACTATGCATGAACTTTCACTCGCGATGAAAAAGGTTTTTCAAAATTGCTCAGGGACATGTGTCATCCAACTTGTGGAATCACGTTCTTTTTCCAATTTTAGCTTACCACCTTCATGGTCGCGCGATATACCGGAAACTCGTCTTTACTGTGTGGCCCTCAAGGTTCCGGATACTCCTCAATACACTGTTTCGCCTTACTTTGTCCCCTTGTATTTCTTATGCACCTCTGTTATACAACCTCTGTCTTCGACATAAACCCCTTCCTCTATATTGTCTCGTTCAATAATCAACAGAACTCCATAGTCCCTCACGAGGATTCATACCAACATCTAAACGGAATTCTGATATGGTCGACATTTCCTCACATGACCATATATATTCAATCGATATACAAAAGCGTGTAACTATGGGCACCGGGAGTAAATGTAGTTTCCCAGTCTTATCGCCCTGGTTCTTGACCATGGGACATGCAGTCATACTTTTATACCAATTACTAAAGACAGAGGCGAAAGCCTTTCAACACAGTCTTCCACCGCAAATTACAGTGCTAGCAATCACTTGATCGCTTAACTACTCCCTCACGGAGCGCCTTCACACATTCTGTCTAGTTACTCATGCAATTCAAGGTTTAACACACAGCTTTTAACCCAATAAATAACAATCCCTCTAATGGCTTCTACAGGCATGGCTAGGCATAATAAATGAATTCAGTAATGTCAATCTATTCCAATCCCACACAGAATCACAATCAACTTAATTACACAGAGCTCACACTGCTCATAAATTCCACATAGTTAATTCGTGTTCCACTGAGATTTCAACGACCTATATACATATAATTCAATCACCGAGGCTCGTATTGGTCACAAGGGTTCATCAGGAACACATTCATATATTCACAATGACTTAATTCAACAAAAGTGAAAAAGTACTAAATCAATCTTTCCATAATACATGCATAAAGTTACTTACAATGTTCTTAGCCGGCCAGATCCTTGATCAAATGGCCCTTCTGCAAACACTATCTGCAGATCTCTTACAATTCTACGCAGTCCTAAGCAGCTCTCTCTGCAGGTCTATCGACTCTGTCCCAAAGGTTTATTTTTATATCAATTACAATGAATCGATTCGAATTTCTCAATGATTCACAAACTCTTCAAATTCCTACAGTTCCAAATTAGAGTAACGCTCTGACAGACAGAGACGGACTATCTCTTCCTATGCCCACTAATCATTCAGGCAATTACATTTTCCTTTACAAATTAACTAAATTAGCTCAAATATGGATAATTTCATAGGGAAATAAAACATGAGACCCCGCTTTGCATTTATTTATGTACAAAATTTGTCTTGGGCCTAATGCCCCTGCATCAGAATCCCCAGGTTAAAATAGTTCATGATCTCCTGATCATGGTTTTCATTTTTATCTGCCTGGATCCCATACTTTGTTCTGCAACTGACCATCCGTTGCAGTGTTCTTCTTTCACATTCCTCTTGGCTTCCATATCTTGGTCTGCATCCTTGCACTTGCTATGCCCTCATAGTCTGTGACTGTCTTCTTCTTGCTGCTATTGTTTCTCAGCTTTCTTGCTGCTGTCCTTTTTTGAGGCATCTTCTACATCAGTTTTCTTATCAATGATATTTCTCTGTCTAATCTTTCCTCTGACTGCTGGAAACTCACTTCTGTTTGCTGCACTCTTATTTCTTTAGTTCTTACTGCTGCCCTATTCGCCACCCAATCATCCATACCCTCTCTACAACAGTAAAATTTTTTCTCCTCTGCTGGCAACACTTCAACTCATTGCTTCAACATTCTCTCCGGCAACACTCCAAGCAGCTGTTGTTCTGCCATTTCACCTTCTTTTCTGAATGTCTCCAGCAAATACCCCAGCCAATTCTTTTGTGATTGTCTCTCATTGTTAGCATACTGTAAATTGAACTCAGTATGTCCTTCTCCTTCTTCCTGCGCAATCCTCAGCAATTTCCTTCCTTCTTCTTGAATGATTCTACTAATCACCTCAAGTCTTCCAAACAATGAGATTTTGTCTTTTAACATAGTAAAACCTTGATTTTCAATTGTTGTAGCAGCCCCAAAAGTCTGCCATACAGCCTTCTCTTCAATCTCCTCTAGGCTTTTCGAACAAGCCAATTCTTCTCTGCTATCAATAGCAACAATCTTCTGCACATGAGACATGATTGTCTCATCTTCATTCTGCAATCCCCAATTCAGAAATTGAGGTTTTCTCTCTTGTATTGAATCCTGTTGATTCAGCATACTCTCTAGTGGCTCAATTTCTCCATTCCATGGATCAAACATTCCCATAGAATTCTTCTCCTCTTTCAATTGACTGCCCCATGCTGTCAATTCTCCTTCAGCATCAGCAGAATCTGCATTCACAAAGTAATTGTTAAAACAAAATCCACAAGGCCTCAGAGCCTTTCCTTCTTCTGTTAGCATCTTAGTATGCTATCCCAACCTTCCTTCCTTCTCAATCAGCACATCAGAATGCTGATTCCAAATCTTCAAACATTTCTTGAGACTATCAGCTAGTCTCTGTTCTGCACCATCCCCTTCAAGGATACCTCTCCGCTCTAGTTCATAGGAATGAACTCTCTCATCTTCAACCATCTCTGTCCTTACCACCTGAACACCTTCCCTCTGTGGTTTTGTCCTCTATTCCAGAACACTTAATTCATGCCACAATCTTGGCATCTCCTCTTTACTATCTTCTGTTGTCACTATCTCCTCAGCCTTCATCAGAATAGAATTCTGATTCCCTATCTCTGCAAAAATTTCAGCTATCTGTCCGTCACACCTTACTTGGCCATTCATCAAAATTAGTTTGTCATTATCAGCATTAATGAAAAATTTATCTTCACCAGCTTCATTACAACAATCTCTTTTATAAAACAAGGAATTAATGAATTCCTTCTGCTGCAATAACACAATCTGATCTTCATCTGAAAGATACTCATCATATCTTGCTTGGCAACAGTCAGCTTCATTTGTCATAGTTCCATCATATGAACTGCCTTCATTAACACCTGCATTCATAAACAATTCGTCAGATGAAAAAACATAAGACCTCATGGTCTCATTTGGTGATTTGGTCACCAAATCTTCCTGCTGTTCCAAGTCTTTCATATGCTTCAAAGATTCTTCAATAGTTTCTTCTTCAATTTCTTCAAGCTGTCCAACTTCTAGCTTCTGGCCATCATCATAAGCTAAATTTCTTCCACTTCCAACATGTTGGAAAGCAGAATCTTTCTCCAACTGTGCATGGACATCTTCAAAACATGTAGCTGCTCCATTTTCCTTCTCAGTGACAACATCAACAGTTTGTTCTCTCTCACCTGTTGTTCCTATAGACATACAAAGTATGTCAGATGTAAGGTTCTTGGACCCCTTGGCCCCACTTGAAGCTTCAGTCTCCAAGCGCTTCTCCAAATCCTCAATCACTCTGAGTATTTCCTTCTTCTTCTGACCATTTATCATTTTCTCTTTCTTCCTTTGTAGCCTATACCACTTTATCTTCTTCTTCATGAGCCAACCAACTCTCTGGCTTTCCTCTATCCTCATCTTCAGTTTATTACACTGTTCCCTGATCTCAGCTAACTCTTTGTCATATTCTGCATCAGTGAGTCTCTTCCTTATGCCATTTTCTTTGGCATCTTCCCTCACTCTTCCGCTGTGGCTTCTCTCAAAACCTCTACAATCTCCGTTATGGCTCTCAATAGCCATTTTCTTCTCTAGGAGTTCTTCACTCACAAGATGCACTAAGCCTCTACAACAGCAAGCTCTCTTGCTGCAACTACCTCACCAATCCCTTCCTCTGGATCCGGCTTTTGGCAAGTACTAGTCCCCTCTCTGCTGGAACCTTTTGAGCACTCTCTTCTGCTCTCTAGGCTTCAGTCTACAACTTCTCTCAAGAACACATTTGTTCTTCTTTCATCAAACCTCAGTTGGGAATCTTCCAGGTTCTACCACACTCTTTCTGCACTCAAAATCCCTTGCTGGACTCTTCTATCACTACTCTCAAAGCTTGTGATCTGCCTCTTGCTGAGATTTCTTCCTCAATTTCTTGCACTCTGTATTCTGCAAACAAATCCTTTCAACCAGAATTCAAATAAGGCTCATCATCTTACCTCTCAAGATCCTTGAATGATCTTGTTTCTTTTTCCACCTGCACTGCGTCTATCTGCTGCAATCTTCAAGACACTCTATCTTCAACTCTAGATTCTGCTCATCTGGTTACCTTCACTGCATGTCAAATCAAATCTGCAAATTTTCTGTTAAACAAAATTTTAAAAACCCAACCTTTCCACCGTTCAGTACATGTGCCTTTCAGAAATAAATTTTCAAAGAGCTAATCAAATTCTAGCTCTGATACCACTTTGGTGCAGGGGTATAACCCACAGTCCCATTTTTATCAAATCTCAATCCCTGACTGTGTATTAAATGCCTTCACGTTTTGTTGCCCAACCAAATCCACCATCTGACAACTCCCAAGGTTCTGAAATTTGAACGGGCAAATTAAATAGCTCTGTGTGCTTTTAATATCTCAATCTGAGATTGAGATATTAAACTAAAGTTCCTCTTTTGGTTATGGGATCACGCTCCTCAAACCAGATTATAATCAATATCCTAATCCACACCTTATATAACCGAATATAAAGGTTCAACAAGCTTCCCTTAATCCGAATACTATTCGGGCCCCCAATTAATGTATGTTTGAATCAATATATGCCACTTTGGAATTTACCCAAATGAAACCAACTATCTTTTAATTGCTCGGCCCATGCTTTATCAACATCCCTTTATATAGGCTCTACGGCAGAGCAGTTCATTAACAGTCTTGGCCTTGGTTTTATATAAAACCCAACAATCATATAAAATTATTCGGCCCACATCAACCATATCTATTCGACCAATACTCACTATACCAGGTTCCAGTCTCCAACGCTTTTAAACCGATTAACGTGTCTTTCATATCAACAGTTGACCTGTTCTCGCATCTGTCTTGACGATCCAATGACCCCAATCAAATCTCGCGCAGACTATTATGCATGAACTTTAACTCACGATAAAAGAGGTTTTTCAAAACTGCTCAGGGACACGCGTCATCCAACTTGTGAAATCGCGTTATTTTTCCAATTTCAGCTTACCACCTTCATGGTCGCATGATATACCGGAAACCCTTCTTTACTGTGCGGCCCTCAAGGTTTCAGCTATTCCTCAATACACTGCTTCGCCTTACTCTGTCCCCTTGTATTTCTTCTGCGCCTCTGTTATACAACCTCCGTCTTCGACAGAAACCCCTTCCTCTATATTGTCTCGTTCAATAATCAACAGAACTCCATAATCCCTCACGAGGATTCATACCAACATCTGAATGGAATTCTAATATGGTCAGCATTTCCTCACACGACCATATATATTCAATCGATATACAAAAGCATGTAACTATGGGCACCAGGAGTAAATGCAGTTTCACAGTCTTATCGCCCTGGTTCTTGACCACGAGACATCCAGTCAGAATTTTATACCAATTACTAAAGACAGAGACGAAATCCTTTCAACACAGTCTTCCACCGCAAATTACAGTGCTGGCAATCACTTGATCGCTTAACTCCTCCCTCACGGAGCGCCTTCACACATTCTGTCTAGTTACTCATGCAATTCAAGGTTTAACACACAACCTTTAACCCAATAAATAACAATGCCTCTAATGGCTTCTACAGGCATGGCTAGGCATAATAAATGAATTCAGTAACATCAATCTATTCCAATCCCACACAGAATCACAATCAACTTAATTACATAGAGCTCACACTGCTCATAAATTCCACATAGTTAATTCGTGTTCCACTGAGATTTCAACGGCCTATATACATATAATTCAATCACCGAGGCTCATATTGGTCACAAGGGTTCTTCAGGAACACATTCATATATTCACAATGACTTAATTCAACAAAAGCGCAGACATTACTGAATCAATCTTTCCATAACACATGCATAAAGTTACTTACAATGTTCTTAGCTGGCCAGATCCTCGATCAAATGGCCCTTCTGTAAACATTATCTGCAGATCTCTTACAATTCTACGCAGTCCTAAGCAGCTCTCTCTCTGCAGGTCTATCAACTCTGTCCCAGAGGTTTATTTTTATATCAATTACAATGAATCGATTTGAATTTCTCGATGATTCACAAACTCTTCAAATTCCTACAGTTCCAAATTAGACTAACGCTATGACAGACAGAGACGGACTGTCTCTTCCTATGCCCACTAATCATTCAGGCAGTTACATTTTCCTCTACAAATTAACTAAATTAGCTCAACTATGGATAATTTCATAGGGAAATAAAACATGAGACCCCCCTTTACATTTATTTACATACAAAAGTTGTCTTGGGCCTAATGCCCCTACATCACAACACACCCTCATGATTATTTAGGAAGCCAAGAATCACAAGCAGAGCATGGCTAAGGAAAGACATCTAGTTGTCCAAGAGTGTGTGGCTGAGGAAGCACAATGAGAGAAGCTAGAGCAGGCTATCTCTAAAGTGTGCAACAAGCTGCCAGAGCTTCAGATTCAGGTTGCAGTGACACCAGAAGAGAAAGTGGCCAAGATGGCCACCGCAGTTAAGGACTCTAAGGCCAAATTTGATGAAATGTGCTTAGAAATGCAGATGAATATAATTGAGATGTAGATGCAATTGCAGCGTGCCACTCCTCTAGAAGTCTAGGAGCAGTCTACAGCAGAGCTGAAAGCTGCCTTAGAACAGGTTGATTCCTGCATACAAGAGTGTGCGTATGTCTTTGGGGAAGTTCTTGATGTATGGGCCTCACTACAGGAGGACCCTCAGGTGAAAAAGCTACAAACCAAAGTGTGTGAGACGTTGGAACAAATGGATTAGATTAAGGTCACTGCTAAGACCTTAGCACCAATGCAGTGGCTTACCCATCTCCAAGAGGGTAAATTCTTATACGAATAGGTTGATGAGCTGTGCAGGAAGGAGAAACTACTTACAGATAGACTGAAACCATGGGAATCTGAGGCCATCCAGCTCTCCCAAACTACAGAAAAGAAGTTGAAGGCACTATGCATGACATAGAGAGGATTCGAGAAGACAGAAACTCAGAATGTTACAGAGACACTGCTCAAAGAGATTAAAGAGTTTGAAAAGAAGTGCACCGAAGCAGTTCCCCTGTTGAAGGATGCCTTGAGGAACATCAAAGCGAACATAGATGGCACACTAACTTTTTAACTTGAGACGAGTCACAGTTTTGTGTTGGGGGCATGTTGGAGATGGGATCCCCTCAAAGAAAACATCAAGGAAAGACTTCATAGATCGAGGAGCGGAGCGCACAACGCAGAGTCTATTTTGAGTCATAGGGGCTTTGGGGTGGTTCAAAGCCCCTTATTATGTAATGGGAAGGGATATTTTGTGAATGTTGGACTCTCCCCATGGTTTTGGACCATGGTATTGTAAATGATAAACCTATATAAGGAGTCTAGATAAAAGTCATAGAAAATATGTAAGATGTGAAAAGAAGAAGTAGGCTTAAATGATAGATCTTATGAGATGCATTTGGATGTAAGATTTTTTTTAGTCTTTGTTTTGGGTTAGAGGAAAAGGCTTTTGTAGTTGTGTGCGGGGATACCTTAGGAAGTCTGCAGCTGTGTGCATAGACCCCTGCAACTATGTGTGCAAGGTGGAACTGAATGTATGAGAAAGATCTGGCTATTAATGAAAGAACTGTTGAGAAAGATATGAGTTACTTTGATGTGTTTTTCTTTTACTTAATTTTTACGAATTTATATGCTGAATAGGGTTTTGTTTTGTAATTGAATAACACAGTCTGGTTTATGGTTATTTACTTTGTTAATGCATGACTAAGTAGGATCGCACAGTCAGTTAGCGAGTTAAACAGATGTGTTGAACAAAAACTATAGTATTGATAGATCTGATCTGCAAAGAGGCGATAAGAAGGAAAAGACCTAAATCCACAATCCTCTATCCCTATGGATGCACAAACCTTGTTCTAGCATCCCCCTATATTTCCTCAGGTGAGACTTCAGTCTACGCAAGAAGGTCATTTCCAAAAGGGCTGGTAATAGTGGGTTTTGTTGGACTTCCCAGTCATTGTGAACTTGGGTCTATGCCCCATCAAGCCAGCACCATCTCTCAATATTCCCCATCCCCCTTGCTAATCATGCACTTATTTCCTTCTCTCTAGTTTTACCCTCCCATTCCACCCCATCCTTCCCCTCGGGGTCCACCCCAAACCACCTTTCAATTTGATGAGGGCGACCCTAACATATTCTCCTCTATACTATAAATTATTCTCCCATCAAAGAACTGCTTCTCCTTGCTTGATTTAGATTCCACCAAATACACTGATCCTTCTTCTATTGAATATTGTGGGTCGTCGTAGTAAGGTAATGATACATGATACTTAACAACTCTATGGACCTCGCCCAAATTTATGAACTCCTTGGACTATTGCTTCACGTCGCCTCACCTCATACCTGGAGGTATGGCCGCATGTGATCCCTCTGCCCACTTAGCCCAAAATATCCCCCTACTAGAGGTCTTTGCTTGAGTGGATGTTTCCACTATGTCTCCTCTTTTCTTCTCCATTTGTGGATGCTTCACATCTTGCTAAGGCTTCTTCTGAGGCTCCATTTTGAGAAGTAAATCATGCTTCCTCTCAACCAACAAGGCTTTTCATGCATATTATACCTCAAGTGCATACAAATTCTTAAATTTCACAGTGACCTGCTTCACTTGTCCCATGGAAATGTGTCTCAGGAATGCCTTTTATTTGCTGAATATCACATCGTAGCCGTGGTCTTCCAACATTGCGACGGAAACAATATTCTTCTTTAGTCTCGGAACAAACATCACATTCTTGAGTCTAAGAGGGGAGAAAAATTCCCTCTAAAAATTAAATGTGTTGATATTGGTCGCGCTATATCTTTCATTGTCTCTAAACTCAGTGTTCTTCTTGAGGTATTTATCCTACAAGTCACTGAAGAAATCTATATTCCCCTTCATATGGAACGAGGCACCGCTTTCAAGATACCACATGCTTCCCATTACTTTGCTTTCCATGAATGCAATGAGAGTAAAATGCTTCCCATTTCATCTTGATACTTTGAATATTTTCCTTGAGTGTCAATGTCCTATGGTCATTATTGTTCTTAAACAAATCTGTTAGTGTTTTTCACATCGCAAATAGAGTCTTTTTCCCATGGAGATTCGAGACAATATGATCACAAACTACCTCCAATATGATTCTTTGCTTTAGCCATATCCTTCTTCCACTAAGCGAGATATTGGGCATCAGATGTTGGGGGTTTTTATACATATGTCTTGATGTATTCTAGCAGCCCAATTTCATCCAATACTTCCTCCATGCAGATCTTCCATGCCACAAAATTTTTGGTTCCTTCCAAAGCATACTCAAGCTCGAGTCCAATGAAATCCACCTCCTCAATCTTGGAGAAAACCTGCAACACTGATCTTGAAATTCGAACCTCCTGCAATGAAAACTTTGAATTCTCTTCTCTACTATGAATCTAGCTCTCATACCATGTAGAATTTTAATGTGTATATTCAAAACTGCTCATGTAATGTACTAAAACATAAGACTCAAATCTACTCTACCAATCCACATAAGTAAATTCGGGATCGAGAACACATCAATAAAATGCATCCTGATTCAACACACATACATAGATATTTATCTAGGGGAAATAAATTGGTCAAAATCCCTTCCTATCTGTATTTAATTAATGAAAGAATATGGATGAATACAATATGCTTACTCAAACTTGAGCACAATCTCCACAAGTATCTTCTATCATGTTGCTTCATTAATTGACTCTGGTCAATACTTAATCAATTTCTCAGCCTGGAAAACTCCTATTTCCTTGCACCATTTCTCTAGGAATTAGGCCCCTATTAATTAAGAAATTACCTCATCTGGATTGTGCAATTACTTTAGGGTCTTCCTCTAACTGCATGCACCACCTATGCAATTTGGAAAGTTATACAACTGATAGTACATTGCCCTTGAACTCCAATCTCAATTGGGTAGCTCGAATTTCATGCATGCATGAGTTAATTTAGGTTGATTGATCAGTTAACTAGTTAAACATTGAAGATGCACCCCACTACTAGACCTCTCACTAGTTCCGTCAATAGTTGGAACTAGTTTAACTGACCTTAACTCAATTTAACTGAATTAAATTGCTACAACTAAAATTAAATCAACCTAGGCTCCTAAAATTTAGGAATCACTGTACACAACTCAAGTTAGGCCCATAACTCAAATTAACTAAGCTAATTGAGTGATAATAACTCAGTTAACTCATTCAAGTTTTCTTGTGATGTGGAATTTCGATTTTCTCCTAATTTAATTCAAGGGAAAATTAATTTAAGAATTTCTTGCTGGATTTTCAACAATTTCGGGGTAGGCTGAAATTCATGTTACCTCCCCACCCTCTTCCCATTACCTATTCTTAGACAAATATATTAGAGAGGCCATTTGGGTGATGAACAATAACAAAGCAACCCATGAAGAAGGCTACCAAGTAGGGTTCTTTAAGCACAGTTTCTGTGCTTTCGTTAACTACTTGGTTGATCTCTCCAACCATGTATTCCATGAAGGTCTTCCATCGGCATGGTCAAACCACATCATCCATCTGATCCACAAATAAGGTTCCAGCTCAAATCCCAATAACTACATAATGATCGTGGTAGGACACACGGTCTCGAAGTTGTATGTTGTTGTTCTACATAGGAATCTCTCTAGTGACCTTGAGCAGAGACAACTAAGAGTTAGGGGACAGGAAGGTTTTCGACTAGCTCATTAGACCATTGAACACATATTCACCCTCTATGCCATGATTTAGGAGGCACGACACTGCTCTTTGAAATAATACTATTGTTTCGTAGAGTTTTAGAAATATTTTGACTATGTTATGAGGGAAGCCTTATTCCAGAGACTCAAATATATTGGCATCTCGATGAACCTATTGACAACTATTACACACCTATATGAGTCCTTCATTGGTCATCTTCACACGACTCATGGGATGTATGATTTCACTCGAAGGACTATTGGGGTTAAATAAGGTTGTACACTGTCCCCTACCCTGTTTGGGATCTATATTGATGAGTTGGAGGAATTTCTACATGAGCATATCTACGACATCAATGGATGCCTTCTTCACCAGGTTTTGATATCTATTCTACTGTTTGCTGATGACGTGGTCTTCCTCTCCTCATCCCTAGAAGGATTACAGAGGTAGTTGGATGCCTTAGATCTATTTTGTGATCTTTGATAGTTGATGGTCAACCTTGGTAAAACCAAGGTTATGATCTTAAATTAGGTGAAGAAAACTTCAAACCTTCACTTCCTATTCAGAGGGGAGGAGGTTGATATCACCAACATGTATAATTACTTTGGGGTGCAATTCTCAGGTCCCTGCTTCAGTTTGTGACCAATGCTTCAGCCTTAGATCAACAAAGGACATGGATCCTTAGCCCTTCTCGACAGACATTACTTTCGACATCACTTCCAGGACATATCGTCCAATATGAGCCTCATGGACACCTTGATCCATAGCATCGTTTTATATGGATCAAATATTTGGGGACCATATTTACTTTAGTTGGATTTGTATTCAGTTGAGAGAGTTTAGATTCTTATTCTCCACCACATCATTAGATGCAAACAGACAATACCTCAACACATCATCCTTTCATAGTTCGGAGCTCAACCCTTTAGGCTTGAGACAGTCTTCAGATTGGTCTCATTATTGCGTCTTGTACAGGGCTTTGCAGACTTGATAAAGAGTAGGGACTGATGTCCTTACTTGCCATATTGCTCGTCTAATACTATTTCCCATTCTAATCCCTTGGGTTGGGCTAGATGTTGGTTTACATGAGTTTTATATCTCTTAGATTCAGTAGGCATTCAATTGGATCGTCTCCCTCCTTTTCGATATTTATTATATGCTCCTGGTCACCTTTTTCCTACTAGACATGAGCTTAACAAGATCATGAGGGAGTACATCTACAAGTAGTTTGTCCAGGTCACCTAGCTCAATCCTCTGGGAGGGTTGTGCCCAAAGATGGCCTTCTACGTTGAGCACTCCTTAGAGTTGAGAGATGGGCTCATTGTTTAACCCCAATATACGTTTTTCCACTGGATTCACGCTCCTTGCATTCTTCTAGGCTAGTTCAATGTAGGTTCTCATATACTTTGGGTAGAGATGGACCACCAAATTGATAGACCAGACATAATATTCCAAGTATGTCATTTACATGAAGTGGAGACCGAGGCACACTTCATTTTTGGATGCCCTATCTACTACAAGATCGGAGGAAGGTTCCATTGCTTGTAAGATATTGTGAGACCCTGGCCGACTTTCTCTGGTATCCCGATCAGAAATTTTTGGCCATATATATGTCGGAGGCTCTCAGGTTTCGAGTGCATATCTTCATCCTCCCATCCGACTAGGTCTCACATAGAGGATCACAACATTTTTCAGGGTACTACCTTCAGGCAAGGGCACCAAGAGACTGATTGATACCAGTTCATATCTAGACTCTAGATCAGTGAGGATCCATGCGACCTCGCCCCACAACACGAGATTTCGATAAAAAAATTCGTCTCAGATCCATTCCCGAGAGACAGACTAGGTCCTGTACACCTCAGCAGTGTGGGAACTCCCCCAGGTAATGATTTAGTGGACAGTTTGCACTTTCCGCCGACCCTTCCTCATGCCAACAAATTTTTTGGAGTTTTCTTCAGTGTTCTTCATTCAACCTCGGATGTTAGGAGAGATGGTTTTGGTCCTCAGACCCAATAGCTTCTGGATATTCTCCGCTAGTGCATTGCATACATTGTATCTTGTATGTTCCTGCATTGTATCTTTTATAGGATACCGTTTGGTTCTTCCATATTGTATGGACATCATTATACTCAATAGTCCCTTTGACCTACTTTGTGGTCAATAGTTTGACATAAATATAATTATCTTATCTTATCTTGTCTATTGCTTCAGGGGGAACTCAACTCGACGTCATTTGATGTTCTTGAATTTGTGTCAAGTGATGAAGAACGTTATGGTTTCCAAAATGATGAGCTTGACAAAGGGTAGGTCCCATCGTGAAGGAATATTTACACCTGAGTCAAGAATTATCATTACCATTTTCATACATTGTCTTGTCACAAAATAAAGTTGTAGGCAATGCAAATTTTTACAATCAAAATTCATAGGATCCTTTGCCTATAGGCATCAATTTTTTCCACAATATGAGTCACTCAATTTAATCTTTCTATGTTTCCTTTGTTTATGAGATCCATTCAATTTTAGTCAGAGATGATTGCTTGTTTGGTAAATAAAGCAACAATCATTTATTATCACTGGTTATAATTTCAAATATATATATATATAACAAATGAATGTTTGTGTCCCTTATAATATGTTTACATCAAAATTTGATTTTCTTCTTCCATTTTGTTCCTTTGATAGAGGTCCGTTGATTTGGTGTTATTTTTGTATTGCGTAGGTTTAAGGGTTAAGAATATGTATAATGGACGGTGGATTTGGTGTTTAAATATATATTTTGAGTAGAAATTTGATTTTTTTCTTCCATTTGTTCTTTTGAGAGAGGTCCATTGATTCAGTGTTATTTTTGTATTGTGTAGGTTTAAGGGTTAAGAATATGTATAATGGACGGTGGATTTGGTGTTTAAATATACATTTTGGTTAGATTTAACAATTAAAAACATGTATTTGTATGATTAAGAACATGTATTTATTTGGAGAGGTCAAATTATTAAATCTCACTAATAACAATTGCTTTGGTTTTGAATGAGATGTAAAATACATTATTCTCTTTCTAGCATCATTCTTTAATAATGGTGCCATTTGTTTTTGGAAAAAAAAAAAACAAAAAATATAATAATAATAATAATAATAATAATTATTATTATTATAGCCCCAAGGGGTAGCTCAATTGGTCGAGTTCTCGTTGCTAAGTACCTGCGGGGTCCAATCTCCTCGACGCCCTTGGGGTTAGGCCGACGAGATAAGCCGACAGGTAGATCCCTTCGGGTGGATCTGCCTAGATTATTACGCGTGGATGTAGTGACCACTCACTAACCATAAACCACAAAAATAATAATTATTATTATTATTAATTTTTTAAAATTATAATCAAATTAAACATCAAATCAATTTGTAGATACAAAATAATTAATCTATTTTTTATAATTAAACCACATATAATAATTTAGTTTTAAATCATTCAAATCATAAAATATTAAATATTAAATTTATGAAGTATAATTAATTAATAGAAAATGAAAATAAATTTATTATAAAACTTCAATAAATGTAGTTAAAAATATTAATAATATTAATTGCAAACTAATTATTATTATGGATTTTAAATATCGCATCTTCAAATATAATGAAAGTTTCCTTTTAAAATGTTTTTATTCTATTTTTGAAATAAAATTTAAACAAGGGCTATATAGTAGTTAGTGCCTGCAGTACAAATATCCCTAATAAGAAGCTTGACATAATTTTAACATTTATATGTTAAATAACAAACTACCTAAATATGATTAGATATTATGCATATTTCGAATATTAATAATAACAAACTACCTAATTATAATTAGAAGTCATTAATAATACAATAATTGAATATATTTTAGATCTAAGTCTTTTTTTATTCATAATATAGATAAATGTCTTTCTATTAATCACATCATTAATATTTGGACAATATATATGCATTAATCACATCATTAAAATAATATATATATATATATATATATATATATATATATATATTAAAAAAATCCATTTCCATAAAATCGCAAATACACTTATATTTAAAAATCATTAAATAAATCTCAAAAGACAATATAGAATCAACACCTTTAGGACATCTATACAATATAGGGTACCTATACAATAGGATTTTTATTTTATTATCATATGTTGGGCAAGTTAGAGATCACGGTGAAATCATATATCATGATGTAATGTCCTTTAAATTTGACGTCGTCAACTCTTGGAATTCCATGGATAGATATACATAAAGATTTTGGATATTTATTTCAGTGGAATTCCAAGGATAGATATACATAAAAATTTTGGATATTTATTTGAGTGAATTGTAAATGCGATCCGGTTTATGGTGAAAATATAAATTACAATTTACAAAGCCTCCATTTTTAAGATCCATAACACAAATGTGTTCAATTAACTAAGTTCTGGTCCTCACGCTATTTCAGAAATGATCGAATTTCCAGATGTTATGAAGCATGTCAGGAAGGATATTAAGACAAGGCCTATAGATGGTACATCACCACATGTGGATTGTATATTTGTGCAGTCTGGTCATAGTTGATCATTGTGGAATGTGTGAGAGAAGACATTAAATTCAGATGTTATCACAAATTAAGAGGCATAATTCAATAAGATCTTTAAAATTATAGGTAGTAGCATTATATATAAGTATTAACTAAAAAGTTTACAAAATAATAAATAAAAAATTAAAAGGTTAAATTTTATAAAATGGAAAATTAATTAATTTATTTGACAAAAGTAATTGGTGGTCAATGTAAACGGAATAGTAATACTTGTTGTGGCAGGTATATATTAGATTATTTGTATAGATATGAGTTACTTTTTAGATAAAAGTGTATTTATTGTTTGAAGTAATGCTTCCATGTCATGCATGTCATGTGATTTGCAAGTTGTCATCATGAGTCTCGAGGTGTCAATCTAAAAGTTATTGTTTCATATCTCTGAGTTGTAGTTGTGTCATTTCCGAGTCATAAATCCACTTTCTTAGGATCTAGATTCGTCGAAGTCTTTGATCTATGTCTAACTGTTGTGGTCAATAAAGATATCAAAGTGTGATTAGTTGTGTGTTTAATATCTCTATATCTCTATTTCTAACATAGTATCAGAGCTTGTTCTGACTTGATTTCCTTACGGGAAGGCCAGGAAAATGTGAGAAAACTTCTATTGTTCTATACATAAATTAGTATAAGTATGTGTGGTTGATTTTTGTTGTGGATTTTGTTTTTCCCTGCATATGTAGGTGTGTTCTTTTTTTATAGACTTGTATGCAATGAACAACCAATGCCATATGCAACATATATCTGCATCTGTGCAAGAATCCTTTATGTTAGACGGAAGCTCTGCTGATATCCACTGGCATCTCGAAGGTGAAATGGCTCCACTACGAAGAAACAGACTAGTTTTGTCATGTGTTGTTGGTAGATAATAACCGACATAGAAATTGAGGGTAAGGAGGTTGTTCGTTGGATATGGAAAACTCAACGGCTTGTTTTTCAAATTGAACAAGTTAGTGCACTGAATGAATTGATGACACATTGCATGAGCTTGTTTGGAGTGGCGTTCCACCATATCATTGTTCTGCAAGGTGAACGAGAATTGGGCCAATCTTCCACAAGGGTCCAGATCGCTGCACTCTGGCGTATCTCTGGCTGTAATTCTGCTAGGTGTTGAGGTTGTTTTATCATCTATTGTTCTGCTTAAAGCGCTACCTATCATTGCATGTTTCACAGGGAGTGGCATAAAAGGTTGTGTATAGCCATAACCACAACTGGAATACCTCAAGTTTGATTTCAAAATTTATACTCTTGACATGTTTAAAAAGGAAACCAAGCGAAACATTTTTGCGTGAATCACTCTTTGAGACTAGGCAGCCCATCCCGTCATATTTTGATCTTATATTCACACAAGAACATATAGAGGGTTTAGTTTCACTATTTGATAAGCCACATGGTAGATATTGAATGGTTTTGACAACTGAGTTTGTTGAGAAAATAGTGTGTGAAATTTTTTTGATGTTTGTGGTGGTTTTATTTTTATCTATTGTAGATTGTGTGTGGGTTGTAAAACTATTTTGGTGTGTTTGAAAAAAGATAAAAGTAAAAGTAAAAAAAATTATGTGCAAAACCAAAAAGAACAGACCAACTATTCAATAGACTAAAGTGACCCATTGTGCTCTGTGAGCATTAGTTACAGGTAGTTCTTAATAAGATCAATTTGGTTTGACCTGTTGTGCGTCGGGAGCATCAATGTAGGTTATTTTATGCAAGGTCAAGTTGTAGAATTGTCTGCTGAAAACATTTTGTACCCAGAATGATATCCTAGATAACTGATGAAGGCTGTAGAGGGCCATGGATTCAACAGATGGTGGTAGTTACATAGGATGGTTCAACATCGAGACTAACCCGTTGTGCTCGAGAGCCTCCAGGAGGTTGAGAAGCGTCAATTTTGTAAAGTACGTCAATGATGGTCTAAAGCGGTTATGTCTTAAATGGATCAAGTGGGAAGCTCGAAAGTGTAGTGAATAAAAGAATGGAAACTGTGAGATTTCAGAGTGGATATGAGTGCTAGTGATGATCATATCAGAAAAATGTGACAAAGATTCATTTATTATTGTAATGTATGTTTTCTACATGTAAGCATTAAGGGAGGGTGTTGGAAGTAATGCTTCCTTGTCATGTGTGTCATGTGATTTGCAGGTTGTTATCGTGAGTATCGATGTGTCAATATAGAAGTTGTTGTTCCCTATGTCTGAGTTGTAGTTGTGCCATTTCCGAGTCATAGATCCACTTTCTTAGGATCTACATTCGTCGAAGTCTGTGATCTATGTTCTATATATTTGTAACTATTGTGATCAATAAAGATATCAAAGTGTGATTGAATGTGGGTTTAATCTAACTCGATCTCTATTTCTAATATTTATTTATTATGCTGATTTAGTATGTATTTGTAATTAACTAATTTAATGGTTATAAAATGTTTTAGACATAACTTGATCTAAATATTTATTCTTTAATATTTACTAACATATTAATCCATGGTTCAACACCTTATTGGTTCATGAACTCTATTAAAAAAGAATAAAGTATTATTGGCCAAAGAATGATTAGCCTCTAATATTTTCTTTATTTTCATTTTACAATTATATATATAACAAATAAGTATATGGCGTGGATTCATGAAATTAAGGTTATCATGATTTTATTATGGTTACAGGATTACAATTTTTTTTATCATTTTATGTATCAAAATAAATGAAAGATTAGTATTTAAGTATTGAGGGGTTTTCGCAGTGCATTATATTAGATATCATATTTTGGGATTCAACTGTGTTAAGTAAGTCATTCATCTATGACCATTTCCATGAGAGGTAGTCGTAACTGACTAATTTCTCATGATTTTTGAATAGTCCACTTAGCACTCATTACATCGGGTGATGCTCACAGAGGTGAAGAAGTGGGATTGAAACTAGTGAAATGAATCACATAACATCAATTATCACTTTCGGGGCTTGCACCCAGTAACCAGGACTTCCCAGGAGGTTACCCATCCCAGATCGCCTCTGGCTCAAGCGCGCTTATCTCTGGAGTTTTCCCCACAATCAAGCCCACTTAGCTTGCTACCCCATTTGCAAAACTAAATTCCTTTTCTTAAGGATCATATCCCTTGATAAGTGGAACTAGGAACCTCCTCATTGTTCCTATAAATTCGGCATAGGAATGAGAGATTAGGAGAGACTTGGATTGGTAAACTCATGTTGTTGGTTTTGGGTCTGAATAGATTGTCATCAAGGGAAGGAAAGGAGACCATTGGAAGAGGCCTGTGACATCAAGGCACCAAGTTGTAACCTTCTTTTCCCTTTTTATTTTAATACAATGTAATTCTTCTTTCCTAATTTGCGTATATTTCGATGTTATTTGTGGGATTCCTTGATCACTCACATGGTTTATAACTGATTATTTATTCATTTATATGTTGTATACTAGACTAAGGATTTCATTTGTTTTTACTTTTATATGTGAGATGCTTTGATCCCTTTTAATGTTTTTGTCTATACAGATCTCTTTTGGCGCGTCATGGAGAAGCTGTGGTAAGCATTTGGAGAGACTTTAAAGCATTAAGGAAAAGTTGGTTGTGGAAAGCGCTAAAAATACTTCTACAAGCACTTCCTAAATATGTAAGTGATTTTTCGCATACTACATGTTTCATGTTTCAGTTATAGGCTAAGGAAAGCGCCATTGTTTTGTTTGTTTGTTTCTAGTTACTCGTTGGAGTACTAGGGAGATCGCTCTCGTCTGCAAAAGGGATTAATCCGGGTAACAAATTGGCGACCAAACTGGGGAACGAGTTCTCCTTTGTTTCCTTTCATGCCTTTCGACCTTTTTAAGAATTGAAATTTCTAGTTTGAAACCTTTGTTTTTTTTCTTAATTTTCCTCGCCCTGCGCGGTTTTTGTTCAAAAGCATAGCGCAGATCTGTGCAGTTTTTATTTAGAAACAGTGTGCATGCGCACTTAAATCTAATGTCTACCTGCACAACCCTGTAAAATTTTGAAAATTTTAAGTTTTCTATGATTTAAGTCCAAATTTTTGGTTTTTATGATCCCGTTAGCTTTTTTACGGTCTCATTAAGTCTCTGTTAAGTTAATTGGGTGTTTTGAATTTTATTTTTTGAGAAATTCTTATTTTGATTTCCTTTGGTCATTACTTCGAGGTTTGTCTCAACTTCTTAACAATTTTTGCATCTTTTTTCTTGTGTCTGAGTGTTAATCGCCTTTGAGTGTTTTTATTTTTGGTCTTTGGAATTCTCACCAAATTTTCTTTACTTGCACTTGATTGGTTCTTTAGATTACATAAGCGAAGGAAAATAGTCTTGTTGTTATTTTGCTGATTTGGAATCATCTTGTGTTTGATAATTCTCTTGCATAGATTACATTTGCATAGTTAGAATTCTCATTTTCAGAATATGAACAAAAAATGTGCATAGATTACATTTGCATAGTTTTCAAGTGAATTGTGCATAGATTAAAGCTGCATAGTTTACATTCTGGAAAAAATAAATTGTAGATTTAAATCAGTTTCTTTGATTGTCTTTTTGAGGAAAATCACTTATCTTTACAGTTTTGGGTTTTGAGTTTGCTTTGGTTTGTTGATCTATCAAAAAAGAGTCTTTCACTTCTGGAATTGGTTGTGTGAATATCTTTTCTTTCAGTGAATTTCATTATCTATTCCTTTATGCCTATTATAATAACTATTTCATCGATTGAAAAGATAGTGTCTCTCATTGAAAGATAGCACTGATTTGAATTTACATGTTTTTATGCTTGTTTTAAAACATTAAAAAATTTGTTTTCAATTGATTAGCATTAATTTTTCTTTCTGAAATTAGCGCATGAGAGAATTTGTTACATTTTCTCTTATTTATCAATTTTTGCATTATTGGAAGCGAATGGAACCTCTCTCCTTACTTTAGTTAGGATTCATCGAATTGAAAAGATTACACTATCATATTCGATTGCATTCAGTTTTGGGTCAGGTCATAACACCACTGGTTTCATATCCATTTACCCTTTGAGTAAAAACAACCAAAATAACACAACACTAAATAAATTTATCTCGAAACTTTTAAATTTTCTAGGGCTCTTTCCACCAATCTAGTTCAAGATTAGTGCTTTGGAATAGGGAGTAGTTAAATTTCCAAAGAAACTAAAAAAAAATAGTATCTTGTGGTAAGGAAATATTCCAATTGTTGCATTTGTGCTCTGGGAAGCTCTTCTTAAAAGAGTCAAGCATGAGGTCATGTCAGGCCAAGTGAGGTAATCGTACCTATATCATTGGTGAAGATAGAAGACGTGCACGTAATAAAAACGGTAAACTTTAGATTAACAATTTTCGAGGAGCTTGGGGTCACCTGTTAGCAAACCTTGGATTTACCATGTCGAGGAGCTTTCAAGGGGATTCAGCTTGATACTCTTACCTTGCATGTATATAGGATCGTAGACTATTCCCCATGTGCATTTGTCTCAGTTGGTGACCTTAGTGGCCATAATATTTAGGATTTTTCTCAAGGTGACGATTAAGGGAGGGTCCACTATACCTAGAGCATACGTTGACTTGACTCACTTGGACTTTCCGGAGGGTACTCTTCACTTCAACATGACATAGTGAAGTTACTTGCACCAAACTGTTTCATTAAGTAGGTTGTCAAGGTAACTGTTCCAACCGCTATTTTTCCACATTAATCTCTCTAACGTTGGATTTCATCACCAATTAGTGATTTTATTGTGGAAACATACTGTTTGTATGTGGTTTGACTCCTAGATTCGATAGTGCGTGTTCATTTGTTGTTTTTAATTTTTAGATACCTTAGGGGTGGATTATGAATTTGAATTGTTAATATTTTTTAATTTTTAATAAAATTCACTGAAGTTGAATCTAATGGCAACAGTTCCAGAATTTACCTACCAAGGAACCCCTCTTAACGAGAATCATAGCACTTTTCCTTGCTTTGGAAATGTTGGTCTTCCTTATATTGCTACATTGTCATTGCCTGAATTTACCATAGGTTCGCTGGTATGGTTATTTTCAACTTCGTTGGCCTCGAATACTCAAATTTTTCCACCTTAACCGAATGCTTCACCTCAACTGAGTTCACCATCTCAACATCACCAACCTCATGTTGACCCTTTACCTTCTTCGCCCAAAATGTCTTCCTCCCTTTCTTCTTCTTCGATCGGTAAAAATGTTGATGCTAGTAAATAGGTGGCTAAGAAGAAGAAGAAGAAGAAGAAGAAAGATATGGAACTAAATTCCTTTTCTGAAGGATCATATCCCTTGGTATATGGAACTAAATTCATTTTCTTAAGGATCATATCCCTTGGTATATGGAACTAAATTCCTTTTATTAAGGATCATATCCCCTGAGAAGTGGAACTAGAAACCTCCTCATCCTTCCTATAAATTCAACATAGGAATGAGAGATTAGGAGAGACTTGGATTGGGAAACTCATGTTGTTTGTTTTGGGTATGAAGAGCTTGTCATCAAGGGAAGGAAAGGAGACAATTGGAAGAGGCTTGTGATATTAAGACACCAGGTTGTAAGCTTCTTTTCCCTTTTTATTTTAATACAAAGTAATTGTTATTTCCTAATTTGCACCTATTTCGATGTTATTTGTGGGATTCCTTGATCACTCACATGGTTTATAAATAATTACTGATTCATTTATATGTTTTTAAAAAGGGAGTCCATATAGGTGAATTGGTTTTCAAAATGGAGGAATAACCTGTTATGAGTATTTTAACCCAACGTTTCGGACTTCTTAAGTGAGTCCATCATCAGGGGTAAACGCCCAGTGTTCTTTGGATTTTTTCTTTATTTTAATATGTTGTATACTAGACTAAGGATTTCATTTATATGTCGTATACTAGACTAAGGATATCATTTGATTTTTCTTTTATATGCGAGATGCTTTGATCCATTTGGTTTTTTATCTATGCAGATCTCTTTTGGCGCGTCATGGAGAAATTGTGGAAAGAATTTGGAGAGAATTTAAAGCATTAAGGAAAATTTGGTTGTGGAAAGCACTAAAAAGACTTCTACAAGCACTCAGTGGTTTGACCTGTCGTGCTCCGGGAACATTAATGTAGGTTATTTTATGCAAGGTCAAGTTGTAGAATTTTCTGCTGAAAACATTTTGTGCCCAGAATGTTATCCTAGATAACTCATGAAGGCTACAAAGGGCCATGGATTCAACAGATGGTGGTAGTTCTATAGGATAGTTCAACATCGAGACTGACTCGTTGTGCTCGGGAGCCTCCGGGAGGTTGAGAAGCGTCAATTTTCCAAAGTACTTCAATGATGGTCTAAAGTGGTTATGTCTTAAATGGATCAAGTGGGAAGCTCAAAAGTGTAGTGAAGAAAAGAGCGGAAACTATGAAATTTTAGAGTGGATATGAGTGCTAGTGATGATCATATTAGACAAATGTGACAAAGATTCATTTATCATTGTAATGTATGTTTTCTACATGTAAGCATTAAGGGAGGGTGTTGGAAGTATTACTTCCATGTCATGTGATTTGCAGGTTGTCATCGTGAGTCTCGATGTGTCAATCTAGAAGTTGTTGTTCCCTATGTCTACGTTGTAGTTGTGTAATTTCCAAGTCATAGATCGACTTTCGTAGGATCTAGATTCGTCGAAGTCTATGATTTATGTCCTATATATTTGTAAATGTTGTGATCAATAAAGATATCAAAGTGTGATTGATTGTGTGTTTAATCTCTCTCGATCTCTATTTCTAACATTGATTTATGATGCTTCTTTAGTATGTATTTGTAATTAATTAATTTAATGGTTACAATATGTTTTAGACATAACTTGATCTAACTATTTATTCTTTAATATTTACTAACATATTAATCCATGGTTCAACACCTTATTGGTTCATGATCTCTATTAAAAAAGAATAAAGTATTATTGGCCAAAGAATGATTACCTCTAAGATTTTCTTTATTTTCATTTTACAATTATATATATAACAAATAAGTATATAGCGTGGAATCATGAAATTAAGGTTATCATGATTTTATTATGGTTATAGGATTACAATTTTTTTTTATCATTTTATGTATCAAAATAAATGAAAGAAACAATATTACTATTTAAGTATTGAGGGGTTTTTGGAGTGCATTATATTAGATATCATTTTTTGGAATTCAACTCCATTAAGTAAGTCATTAATATATGACCATTTCCATGAGAGGTAGTCGTAACTAACTAATTTCTCATGATTTTTGAATAGTCCACTTAGCAATGACTGATTTATCGTGATTTTTGAATAGTCCACTTAGCACTCATTGCATCGGGTGACTAATTTCTCATGATTTTTGAATAGTCCATTTAGCAATGTCTGATGTCTCATGATTTTTTAATAGTCGACTTAGCACTCATTGCATCATGTTATGCTCACAGGGGTGAAGAAGTGGGATTGAAACTAGTGAAATGAATTACATAGCCTCAATCATCACTTTCGGGGCTTGCACTCGATAACCAGGACTTCCCGAGAGGTCACCCATCCCAGATCGCCTTTGGCTCAAGCACGCTTAACTGTGGAGTTTTCCCCACAATCAATCCCACTTAGCTTGCTACCCCATTTTCAAAACCTTAGCAAGTATTATGCCTCATGAACCATTCAAGTAGAGCTCCCTTCACTCTTTGTATTTAAGTATTGAGGGGTTTTCACAGTGCATTATATGTAATATTCCAAAATTAGCTTGCAGCTAATTGGAATATTAAAGTTTTGTTTTGTCACCTAGATAGATGAATAAGTGGGTAGGGAGACCCATAAATCTCTTTAGTAGGAATAAAAACACTTCTTATGTGAATGTGGCTCATTATAACAGCTAAATAAAGCACCCTTAGGTGTGAAAAGGGGCTAGAGCATGTGGACAGGGTCAAAGTTGACCAGATCAACAACGCTGTTATGGAGATAGTGGATAATTATTGGAGGACAACGCCGTCATTTAGGAGGAGTGTATGCATGATAGTAACTCTTTTAATGAGTGGGACCTAGGGTGAGGAAGCTCACCAAGCATAAAAGGAAGAGGATGGCAGCATTGGAAGACATGGTTTTTTATTATTGATTTTGATCTTTTTAGATCTAGATTTGTCATGTGACATATCTATACATGCTTTTGCTATTTAGCAGGGTCTGTAGTGCTATTTAGCACAAGGGCGTTTCTGAGTGGAAATCCCACCCTCATCCTCAGGGGACTTCAAGTGCCTACTCAGGAGAGGTATCTTGAGCTGCATTACCATTGTCTGGTGTTTGGCCAAGCTTTAGTCTTCATCTACATCACAATCTATTCCGGGTTTGTGTTGTGTTGCAGAGTTGCAACAGTGGAGGGTTGATAGACCCAATTTCTGAGCTAGTTTTCCAGTGGAGGGAGCATCCTTTCATCCGGGAGCTTGAGAGGAAGTTCCTTGGGCTTCATTTCATTATTTAGCATCAGGATAAGTAGCTACCATTAGCTACAATGAAATTTCCCTCAAGGACTGCATTATTTCAGAGAGCAGTTGCAACAGTGGGTTTATTACCCTAGTTGGAGGAGTTATATTTCCTGTGAGGGGATCAACTCTTCATTTAGAAGATATATTGGAGGAGGATCAACCATCTCATATATCATATCAGCCACCTCCTATCAGTATTTGTGTTGCAGTGGTTATTCAGCCCTAGGGCCATATCTTGCTATTTTTGTATTTTGGGTATTTCTGGAAACCTTTTCTGGGTTGTCCTGGAAATCTGTTTTGGAGCTTAGATCTCTATTCCTGGCATCTTTGGAGCATTGTATCAACAGATATATATATTTCCATTTTTCAGCTCCTACTACTCTCATAGACAACATAGTTATAACATTCTTACATTTCATGTATTAGCAACATTTTACATTTTGATGTATTGTTTCATGGGAGGCTTGTTTGCCCAATCTTGAGTGATATTTTCCTCAAGATCTTGCACTCATTTTCTGCTAATAATCATAATGGAATGGCTTTATGGTTGTCTCATGTTTTGATCCATTGATATTTCTGCATATTTCTAGTTTTATATCATGTATTGCTGCTCTCCCAATTTTGGGCTATTACAGTGGTATTAGAGCATAATCTTGGCTCAACCTGTGTACTTAAGCTATTATGTCATTTAAAGAGGCTTCTCATAGAAAGAAGAAGATTTGCAGAAGAGATGGAGGCAAGACTCCATTATCAGGAGAAATTAAAGGAAACAAGTTCTCAAAACTTCTTCTCCAAACTATGCAGGTTATTAACAGAGACATCAAAGAGATGAGGATGGAGAGATATAGATCTCCAAGAGGGTTTTCACATAAAGAAAGCTCCAATTTTTCACATTATGGGTGTGAACATTCAACCTCACAAGATCCACAATGTTATACCATGCCTACATTCTTAGCAAGAGAATAAGAAGAAGGAGAAACATCGAAGGAGGAGACTCTTGGTGACTATCTCCAAGAATATGAATCTCAGTCTAAGAGATTCAAGGAGCATCTAAACTTCCAAGTGTTCTGCCAAATCAAAGAAAACATTAGACCCAGTAACCACAATAGAAGGAAAGGGTGTATGCAACACACTTTGGCTAGATTCTTTCTGCCTACTTTTGATGGGTCACCCAAGTGCACAAACAAGGCTTGGGTAAAGAAGTTAGACGCATATTTAAAGCTGCATCAAGTTTCAGAAAAGGAGGCCATTAGGGTAGCAACACTGCACCTTGAAGGTAAGGCTTATGCTTGGTGGTTTTATGGTTCTTATTCATTGAGTCAAGCAAATATATCTACTTATGTAGAGTTCACTAGGAGGTTAGTGAAGATATTTGATCAAAAACATTTTGAAACTTCTTTGGGTGAGCTAGCCAAACCCAAGAAATCAGAGCCTTTGCATGAGTTGGTAGGAGCCACTAGACCTACTCTACTCCAACATGCTATTGAGGGGGATAAATATTTGCAGGATGCTTTGCCAAGGGAAAAAGCCCCACTTCAACAAGAACCCTCTTCTCAAGAGGAAGAGATGAAGATTCCTCCTTCAAGAGGAGATCAAGACAAAGGATCTCTTAATGATGATGAAATATTCTCTAATGACGAGGAGGAAGAAAGGGAAGAATTGGATGGAGATATCAGTGCTGTAAAAGCAGGAGGAGATCCACCACCATTTGGAGATGGAGATGAAGCAGTTGCTTCAAATAAAGGAGCTCTTGTACCTTTACAAGAAGTTCCAAAGGATCTCACATATGAAGATTAGGAGAATCATGTGTCTGTATTGATGGGCAGTGAGACTAAACAATGGAGGAAGTGTGTTCCAAAATTGACCACAGTTTTGGGGACATACACCATGATAGATCACTTCTTTGGGTCAAGACCCTTAACACCTGTTAGTCATCGGTATTTTTCACTGTTGATGATGACTAGTTTCCTAAGCTAATTTTTCTAGAAAGTGATCTCTCCAAAGTTGTCCGTCTGTCATCTAGAAAACACCCCAAAACAATTTTTGGCCTCCTACCCCTTCCGGTCAGCCTATGATGAGAAAAAACCCATTTGTCAAGTCCTATCTGGTTTCAGCAAAATAACCCTGTCCATAGTTGCCATAGGTGAAGAATATTTGCTGTCATTCACCCTTATTCCTCAAGCTACTCATTATCCAACTGTTGAAAAAATGTCTGCAACCTTATCTCTGGTCATCTGTCATTTGGAAATCTAATAATACCCAAGAAACACTTAGAACATGTCAAGATCGCCCCTAATTTAGATAGTGGTGTTTTAAGCAATCCTTTCCTTGGAAAAAACATCCTGAACCAAAAGCCTCTGTTTAGTACCATCCAGCCCTGACTTAGCGCCTAATCTGAAAAAACAAATCTTGATCCATCCATAGGTCACACACCACTAAGAGGTCATTCTGTCCTAGTCCGGAAGAAGTTCAACAAAGATCCAAAACAAAAGAAGATAAGTATGTTCACTGTCTAAAACAACATGCTTAGGTCAGGAAAAATCTCCATAAGACCCCAAGGAAGCTCTTCAGAGTTCAAAGTCATATGTTTGCTACATCTCTACAAGGGTGTGATTGCAACAATGATCAATGTGTAAAAGAGCAAAAAAACAAGGTCAAAAGGGTCCTTCATGCTAAATTAGCTTTCCCTCAGTAAAACAAGTGAAATACAACAAATGAAGGGCTGCTAATTGGTGAAGTCTGAAAGCCAAAGTTGCCTATAAACAGAGAGTAGCCTCCAAGTCATATGAATGCAAAAAGCTAGCGTTATGCTGATTAGCAGTGTTCTCAGCATCTCCTCCAAAGGAAAATCCAACCTGCCTCTGCAAACACAGTCAAGGGAAGTCAATCAACTATGTCTAGAAAGAAAATATTCTACATATACAATTCAGATGGTTTTTGTTCTAGAAATTCATAGGGATAGTTTACACAGAATACCTATCTCAGAACCTATATCATGAAGAAAATTGTTGCCTATTTGACATAATACCAAGCAGAGACACATGGTCTGCAGAAAGGTGATAGAGTTTTGAAATAGATGAAATGACATATTCACAATAAGAACCTCCTCCTTTAAAAGAGCAGATGGTTGAAAGCACAGAAATGACCTCCTTCATTGAAAAGTAGATGGTTAGAAGACAGCATGTTAAAGCCTCCTTCAATCAAGAGCAGATGGTTGAAAGCACAGAAATGACCTCCTTCATTGAAAAGCAGATGGTTAGAAGCACAATTTAATCTCCTTCATTAAAATTAGATGGTTAAAGGCACAATAAGAACCTCCTTCATTTAAAAAGCAGAGGGTTAAGTTGTCAAAGTGATTTCAGAAATTGTGAGTCACCTCCTTCCAAGAGATGGGCAAAAGATGCATCAGTAGTGTTTTCAAATGATGTGTGAGCAATTTTCTTATCGAAAATACAAAGGTGAAAATCAGTGGTCTGTAAATAAGAGTTCATAAGTCAAAAGCCTATTCCATATCACAAGCTAAAGCTTATCTGAGAGAGATAGCATGATGATGTTAACAGGTTTTGATCCTGCATTTATGAAAACCTTCCCCAAAGGATAAATCACAGGTTACAATTTTGACTAAACAAGCCTCTTATGAATGGGGGAATTAATAGACCAAATCTTAGGTTCTAGTCATATCTGCAGAATTGTATAAGGAAGTATTTATATAAGTGAATGTAAAAAATACATTCTCATTTTTATAAATCCATTGAGGTTTATCATAGGCTAAATTCCCCCAAGTGATAAATGAAAGGCAAACCTCAAGGAACCCCCTTTTTAGATCATTCAAAAAGCAGAGGCCTTACTATTAAGATAGATATATTTTCATTATTTAAGGGCCCTTTCCATTTTAAATTAGGGACAGAACCATGTTTTCACATAAGCATAGGTGGTCACACCTACAGGGTTTCTCTTTCAGTACAAGAAAAAGTTTATACACAGTAAAAAAGAAGACATCAGAATAAGGTGCCTAACAGTATTGACAAACTTCCAAAAAGGCCTCCTTCACTAAAGAACAGAAGTGGGCCCAGTCTTGGTTTAAAGGACCTCCTTACTTCAAAAAAAATGGTTACATAAAGTTTCAAAAGCTGCAGTGGTTGATATTTTTATAAACCGCTTCAGAAGGGCACAAAGTCACTTTTCAAATTTTCTTTCAAAAGCAAAGAGGAAGTTTGTCCTTTTAAATCAAAACAAAATAAAATTGGGGTTTTTGAGTATAAAGAAGCTCGACCGTGGGTCATTCATCACTTTGCAAGACCCAATTCAAGGAAAAGAAGTGATTTTTGAGCGATTTGGAGAGTTTTTTCAAGTTTAAGGTTGCGCGGCACACCTGTCACAATGCAGGGCATGCATGTAGCAAGGACTCAGTGTAATTTCTGAAGCAGTGTGGCGCGCCTGTAATGCTGCGTGATGCGCCTGTGTCGGGCACCCAGGTCGACCCGACAGGCCCTTCTGTGCTAAACGCCCGCCCACTTCAAAATCGCTCCAAACATTTTTCTTTGCCCACTCCACCAACACTCAAAGGGTCCAAAAACTCATTTTTAAGGTATTCCTCGCTTCTTGGTTAGGTTTGGAGTTCGAGAAGGGATTTTTGTTGTGATTTCATAGATGAATAGTGGTTAAAGGAAAGGGCTAAAGGTGCCAATTTTGAAAGAATTTTTGTGCTAGGAATAGCTAAATATTCACACAGTCTTTACAACATAAAATAGAGTTTGTGTAGAGGGTCTCATAACCAGCTTGAAGGAGTATGTTGAAACGGTGTCTTTCATGAGTACCTTCTTTCCAAATAGCCACAAAAGATCATTGATTGTAGAGAAAAACAGTAATCATTCAGGGAGACAAAGTTTTTTTGATAGGGCTTATAACTAAATGACAAGAGGGTTGTCTTCATTATAATCACCCACATAAGGGCAGTTTTAGTCAAAGGTAGAACACAGTGTTTCTCTTAGGGATATAGTCTTTGTTTAAAAATATTTCATTCAAAAACAGTAATATCAAAGAGACAGTGATTTTAAAGGGACCTCTTTCTCGCTTCAAACAACCACAAAAATAGTGAATTAAGGGAGAGGTTTTCATATTGTCAAAATCAAAAAGAGTTTCTTCATTTAAAAAACAAACTTGTTGGCTAAACTAAGGACAGACTTAGTTTTTCAAAAAGAAAAGAGTATTGATTGAAGATTTATCTCAGTGAACATTTGAGACAGTTTTCCTTAGTGAATCAGCCACGGATCTCAGAAGAAAAATGCCTTCTAAACCAGATAACAAGAGTGGTCCTCACAAAAGGTATGAGCCTTTTTCAACTCAGGAAGTGAATGCCTCTCCTTCAGTGCTCTTTAACTTTCATGAAGTAGGATGCTTGGAATTTTGCCAAAAGGTTCAAGAAGTGAAAAGTTATCTTCCCTTGACACATTTGTTTTCTTTAAGGCTGCAAGGGAAGCATGTTCATCTAGCAGGTCTAAAATTCAAGCTCTCTCCTAGAGCTATCTCCAGAGCTACAAAAATTCCATATATCGGAGAAAAATGGTTTAAGCAAAACTACCTAGATTCAGATCAATACAAACCCCTCTTGAAACCAGAACATCGGGATGCATGCCCATCTATTTTTCCTTTTTCCTATTTTTTGACCAGCTATGCTCCTCTCATGAAAATCATCATGAAATATTTCACATGCGAAGGGAGGTTTTCCTAGTTTTATGCTTATCATATCAGGCTACTCATGCACTTCACAAGAACTCAATTGCTAAACCTACCCTTTTTCCTCTATAGAAGCATTGACAAGATGGCTTCTACTGTTCAAAATAAGCCTTCCTCTCAGCAGAAAGCTTGTCTTTTTCATCATTCCCTTATCAAGATTGTCATCCTCCATCAACTTGAGAAAAAGGGATTTTCTTGGGACTCTTTCATTTCACATCCTAATTTCGTCATTGCTTCTTCATCTCATGTGACTTCCTCACCATCCACTCATCATGTCTATCCTTCTTCCAACAAATCCACTCCTAATAAGCAAAAATATCCTATGATTGAAAGTGAAGAAGAACAAAGTGAGAAAGGGAAAAATAGTGAAGAAGAGCAAAGTGAAAGGAGGAAAACAAGTGATGAGGAGGGACAAAATGAAGAATCCAAAAATGACAGTGAGCATAAAGAGGAAAATGATGAAGAACTGGAACAAGTTGATGAAGAACACAACAGTCACAAAGAGGAAACTGTTGGCAACCCGCACAATAGTGAGCATGATGGTTATGAGGCACAAAACAGTGAGGATACATAGCCTAACATTCCAGAAGAAAGCAGGGACAAAAATGAAAAAGGAAGCCCTCAAGAATACATACAAGGTGACAGCCAAGGCACTTATGAGGAGGGTCAAGACAGTCCTCAAAGGGACACTTTTGATGAAAAACAAGAAAGCCCACCAGCCAACAAGGATAATGACAAGCAAACTTCAAGCAATGAGCATTCTAAAGAAGGAAGCAGAGAATAAAAGGGAAAAATCAGCTACCATGAGCATAGCAGTGATAAAGACCAACAAGGCAGCCTTCAAGAGGAGGAAAATAGTGACAAAGATGATGGTGGGAGCAGTAGAGTTAAAGACCAAATAGAGCATGTGCTAGCTGCCTCTACTAGGCAAGGGGCCATGCTTTCTTCTCCAAAGGTAACAAAGCCCCAAACTTCAAGAAAGAAAGTGGCTCAAGTTGTAACTCCCAATGTTACTAGAGCACTCCGAAGAAAAGGAAAGTTGCCCAAGAAATCCATTGTTGAGTTACCAAAGAAGAGGAAAACCAAGAAGGCCACCCAAGGCAAGGGAAAAGAGAAGGAGGAAAGTAGCCATGAAAAAGAAAGAGATTTTGATATAATTCAGATAAACAGTGATGACAGTGACAATGAGGCTAAAATCCTTGAGTCCCTCTTGTGAAATAGAGAAGAACAAATTCATGACCTAAGAGCTGATCTAGAGAGGTCTAAAGACCTCATACATTTTCTGCAGACACAAAACAAGCAAATGAATGTCCACATGGCAGTTTATGAGGCATGAGCTTTCAAATACCAAAGGGAAGCCTCCAAAGTGAAAATCAAGTTGGAAGAACTTATGGGCGAATTCAATGACACTGAAGAAGAAGATCAGCCAAGGAGTAAGAGGCCTAGGACAATGGGACTCAAAAGAGCTTTGGAGAAACAGAAAGAGGAAGAGGCAGCCCTTTTCCGATCTTTTCCTCTTACTTCTTTATTCGCCCAAGAAATACAAAAAAATAGAGAAGCATGGCTTGAAAGGGTGAATAAACACTTGGAGGATAAGTTAGAAAGTGCTAACAGAGACTTAAGCCTTCAAAGGAAAATGATCGGGCACTATAAGAAGCTAAATCAATTTACCCGAAGGAAATTGAAGGTTACACAAGAAAAGCTCAAGGTGGCCGGAAAGAGGTTCCTAGTACAAAAGGTGAAGAAATGCAGATAAGGGCTTGAAATTTTGGCCTCCGCTTCTCAGCATGCTTCTGATAACCCATGAGGGTTATGCTTGCCAAAATTTGGCATAATTCGACAAGTTTTTGTTTTTTGACCTTTTTGGGCTTATTTGCAGAAAATCATGGGCATCGCCATTTTTTTTTGGAGCATCCTCAGAGGTTGAAAGTGTTATCATTGGATGCATTAAATTCAAGGGCATCTACCCAGTAAATTTCAGATCAATTGAATATGTTTTGGTCCCCCAAAGACGCAAAGAATAGTGACTTTTTCAACACTATGCCTCGCACATCAGCAATAGCTAATTTCTAGGTTTTTCCACACAGGTCACTTTTTCACAAGCTTCTAGTGATAATTTTGGGGAAAAAAAGTATTTTCAGAAACTAGACATCCAATTCTTTCCAACGAGCCATCACAGGCCTCGTTTAGACATTGGGAGGTCCTTCAAAAGTTTCCCACAAGACAGGGAATTTTCTGCTGCTATATTTCTGAAGCATTTTTGTGAAAAATGCAGTTTTCTGAAGTGGCTTTTCCAAATGTGCGTTTAGCCTTTTTTGGCCATTTTCAATTAGGAAAAGTCAATTTAATTTCCTTTTTTAGATTTTTTAGGATATTTTTATAGTTATTTTGTGCCTTGGGCTTTGCCAAGCCTCAAGGACAAAATCAGATATTTGTGATGGGCCAATGAGCTTGATAATTGCACTAGGAGGTTCTCCTTCACTTTGGCCTATATATTCTAAGATATTTCGTTGTAAAAAAGGTTGATCTTGATGATATAGAGCAATATATGGTTATAAAAGCTTGGAAGAAATACTTTGTCTCATGCATTGGATAGTTTCTTGAATTTTTTGGATGATGAAAGAGGACTGATGTAGGATTCCTTGACCTGGTAAAATGGTATAGTGTTCCTCTCTATTATGTTTCCTTAGTTTTCATACGTATTTTCATATTCTCTTTCTTGTTGTAGGACAGTAAAGAATAGATTTGAGACATGCCCATGGAGGCACCTCAGATTTCTTGATTCATTACAGCTTCTATGTTTTTCTTCTTTATTAGTTATGTCAAATGAATTCTTAAATGCTCTTTGATACCCTAAGAACTTGTTTTCAGATGCATTAATGGTTATTATGTGTGCTAATTAGTATGATTCATGGTACGCCCTGTTTACTCCTTAGTTAACCAAAACCCCATTACTGAAACCTTTCTCTGAATGTTAGATTGTCCTAGTTGAACCAAAGAGGTCTTGTATCGATCTTGCCCTTTGCCTATACTATGAAATATTAGTTCAAAGTGCCCGATAGCTCAAAATACTATGTCTAGGAGTTCCCTCTTAGTAGCTTGAGTTATTTTTTTGTCTTAATTGTTTTTCCCCAAAGTCTGATAGCGATTTTCCTAAACTTAGAGAGTCCTATATCTCTATGTATCGCTTGAATGTTTATTTTATGCATCTATCAGTTTGAAGTTACATTTATCGTGATTAATGGTTAGCCCTACCACATAGATGTCTGTTGTTGAACTCTTTATGTTTAAAAATATTTGTCCTTCATAAAACCTAGTGTCCATCCCATTTCAGTCCACCTAAAGATCCATTTTACCTTGATCAAATCGGCCCTTCAATATACCTTATCTGCCATCTGAGGCTTTTTCGACCTTTTTGACCCCATAGCCCAGTTAATCTAACAATATTTTTATCTATTTAAAACTTTGAATCATTTCATCCCTCAAAAACCTAAAAACAAAACAAAAACCTACTTAACAACTAGCCTAAAATAAAAAACATAAGAAGCAAAAAACTATACATCCCTTGCACAAATAGAGAGAGCCCTCTCTGAGTCCAAGAAGGCTAGGTCCTTGGGCTCCAAAGTTGGTTTGATGTTACCCTGTCACTTGGCTTTCCAATCTGCCAAATCACGGGACCCTAACATAATGGAAATCACAGTGGGACTCTGAGTAATAAACAAAATTAGATTCCCTAAACCTTCAAAAACCTTTGAGAATACTATCTTGTGAACTTATCCCACTACTCACTAACATAATGGTGATCACGGTGGGACCTCCTGAGTTAGTGACAAACTAAGTATACCTTAGGACTTCATAATCCCTCAACCTAGAATTATTATCAAAGAGTAGAATCTAGTTGTCTCACCATCCTAGCAAAATGATGACCCAGCTATAGGACACTCTTACAAACCTTAGGGCTACATAAAGAAACTTATAAAACCCCAAAAAACATCCCTAGATTGTCTTTTTATTAGTATTGGTGGTGGACCATACACATATCTCTAAAAAAAAATTAAAAACATCCACCTGGCGACTCCACTAGCCTCCAGTAGGCCTATTACTCCACTAGTCCTTATAAACTCTCCTGGAATACATTGAGCAATCCCAATCATGCTGATGGTGGACAACGAAGTTCAAATCCTCCACCTGGTGACTCCACAACCCTCATTAGACCAAAAGAATCCACTGGTAGAGAACTTTAGACTAGTTGAAAAGACACAGTGATCCTTTTTTATTAAAAAATATGGATCCAAGGACACAAAGGAGATATGATTCGATGAGCGGAGAACATATCCCTGGATTCCCACACAAAATTCCTAAAGACGTAAATTGGATAGAAAACCTACCTATATTTTGAGATGAAAAGGTTGATGACCCATTGTTACATCTCATCAATTTTCATATACATGTATGGAGGTTAAAGGTTGAATGGCATGAGGACTGCCTCATGAAAATGTTCATGGGGACATTAGAAGGAAAGGCAAGAGAATGGTATGAAGGCCTAGAACCTGGCATCTTGTTTTCTTTGAACGATTTCCACAAGATATTTTATAAACACTATATAGGGCATTTTCCATCTCTATCATTAGTTGAAAATTGTTGCGATCAATCTGAAGACCTTATACAACACCTTGTAAACATTGATGAAAACTTTGGAAATTGGCATCCTTAGGTTTTTTTAGAGGAGATCCATACATTTCTTACCCAAAGTAACCATCAAGATGGCCAAGAAGAGTTGATTGAGGATGAAATCAAATCTGAGATGGAAGAAGAATCAAAATCTTTAGGTTCTCTACCCTTATGCTTTAAATCATTCCAGACTTTGAAAGAAAATTTGCATCCTAAAGATCTCTTAGCAGTTATTCAGGAAACCCCTGCTCAAGTTAACTCTTACATAAATCAAGAAAAGATGGTTGAAGATGAAACAAAATCTGAAATAGAAGAAAAATCAAAACCTATAGGATATCTACCTTTATGCTTTGAGTCATTTGAGTTCATACGAGCAAATTGGCCTAATGAAAATATATCAGAAGCAACTCATGAATTACATGTTAACTATCCTCAACATCACAAATAATTGGTTGAAGATGAAAAAAATCAAGAAATAAAAGAGAACTTGTTAGGGATCTATAATTTTAGCAGACTGGTGAGACTAAAACTGCAGAAACAACATCGTTTCAACCTACTTTGGGATTTTAGGACCTAGCCCTCCTGAATCCGGAGAGGGATCTCTCCAATAAGTGCAAAGATGGATTTGTCTTTGAAGTTTGTGGTAATGATTTTAGGCTAGTTATGAAGGCCAAGGGTTTTGTTTGTTTTTGGATGGTTGAGCATGAATACTGTTTGAGGGGAAAGTTCTGAGTGCAAAAATTTTCAAAGGTGAGAAGTTGCAAGCAATCAGAGTAAGCTTCGGCCAAAAAGATAGATAATTGCAGGTTTTAGTCCATTGGGCTATGGAGTCATAACATGGATTTAATTGACCAACAACATCAAGAGTGATCCAAGGGGAAAGTCATCTATGTCACAAGATCATTCAGATTGAAATGATGGGATGGAAACAATAAAGTGTTGGAGCGGTGGAAACTTATAATAATTTCACAAGGGATTTATATTCAGTCCGAACAAGAAAAAGCATGTTAAGTAACTGTTTAAAACCAACCAAGTGCAGGGCTAACCATTGACTTCTTGGGAAAGTTTTTATTAAAGTATCTTAATTGACAAACAATCCAGTAACCCACATAATTACCTTCAGAAAGTATGAAAACATATAAGAGAAAACAAAGTGCAACTTAAGATTAGATAAAGTACTTTTAAACCTAGTCTGCTTTTAGCCAGCACCAAGGGAAACTTTCAGAATCTGCCTTTGGAGAATAGAAGCTAGAAACAGGGCAAACCATCACTTTCTAGTCTAACTTTAATAAGAAAATAAGGAAAATAAATTTCAAGAACAATGTTTAAAGCAAACACTAGGATGAGGGAAATCCAGCATTCCTAACTGCTTGAACTGTACTAAATCATTCTTGAATAGACAAATAAGAGGAAAACATTAAGATAAAGATTTTCAGTTAGAGAAGGGAACTGATAAATAGTAAATCCTAACTCTGTAAATGTTGTTCTTTATCAGAGAATAGTGAAAAATATGGCATACTTAGAAGGGAAAACAAATAAAAAAGAAGGGGCACTTCACCAGTAATATAGACCAGGATCCCAAGAAACAACTTGTTATTGATGTCAAACCAATTATAGTCTTCAAGTCCAGTGTTTCAGTTCAGCAATCATCTTCACTATTCATCTTAACTTATCTATTACAAACAGAGCTTCAAGGGCCAGTGAATAATATTTACAATCAGAATTTTCAGGCTCAATAACATAACAATGCTCAGCAACGTGGTCAACCAACAGTTGCTCATCTTCTACTAAGGTATTTATAGAAGGATGAGGAGGTGAGAATTAAAAGATATCAAGGATCATTAATACAGCTAAAATGACTTCTCGGCCCTTTGAGGGGCTCAATGGAGAAGTGTAAAGGTGGAATACTGTATTAATGTTTACAATTATGAATTTAAACTCGGTGGGAGCCTTATTTGACTTTGAGGCTCTGCGTGCTGTGTGGAGTAACTCTGCAGATATTTCTGCATTTATTCCCTCGCAGAAGTAACTCCTCGGCTGCGCCGGAGGTGAATATCTTCATCTGATCAATAACTTCAGCCTCTGTGTTGATTGCTTTGAGGCACAGGTGGCGTTTAGGGTAGCTGAGGAATCAATTTTCCTCAAATACAGCGGTGGAGGTCTTTTCTGCATTTTAAACACTTATAATTATCTTTAATGGTGTTTTAATCCAGGGAATTAGGATTTTGATAATCCTTCTTAGCCGTAATTCCCCAGATCTAACTTTAATCTCCTTCTCTGTTGCGCTCTGTTCTTCAATAATTATATTCTTTAATCTGTGTTTTTAATACAATGTCTTGTCGATGTGCAGGGCCGTGTAGGGCCTTTACAGTATCTGCGCCCATAGAATGCTGATAAAACATTGAATCCAACCCAGTGAATGGTTCTCTTTTAAGGACTAAAGGCACAGGAATCGTTATTCTCGGCCCCTGGCCTTTCTTCAATATAACAGCGGAAACCATTTAGAACCTGCATACAACATAAAAAAAATTAAGAAATCCTGTGTTTTTGGGTTAAATTGCTTCAGAAGGCAGGAGAGGAGCGTAGCCGTTGGATATAGACATGTGGATGGTCCTGATCTAATCGGGAGATCGCAATCGGCAGGAGGAGAAAAAGGGGTGCGATGAAAATCCCCGATGTGATTGCGTGATCAGGAGGGTGGAGGCGATTAAGCGATGGCCATTAGATCTGAGGATCAGATCAACGGCGGGGAGTGAATCGGAGGAACAACAGTCGGGGGAAGAAACAAATGCATGCGATTAAACATTGCGATGTGATCCAGCGCTTGGGACTTTGACACTCGGTCTTGGGCATAAGTCATATGAAACGGAGGCGGGGGGAAGTTTTAACACACAAGACCCAATCGTATCGAAAATTTGTGCGGGTCTTTCAATCTAACCATTGTGAAAACTCTGATTGCGATTGCGCGATCAGTCTTTTTAATCTACCCATTTTTTATATTAAAACACATGCTTTTCACTTTTTAGACCAAACTTTGGGAAAGTGGGTTTTTGGTACTTTACAAAGGAAAAAATAGGTCGGGCATGTTTTATTCAATGGCTTTAGAGCGGAAGGCGTGCCCATGGGTTTATATATATAAAAATGATGCAATCGGGGATTTTTACAATATAAAGACTTTAATCGCATCGAAGGTATTTCCATACAAAACTAATCACAATCGAAACTTTTGAGCATGGCACAAGACTTGTGCATTTGGATATTTCTGATGCGATAAGCGTCGAGAGGGTTAGCGCTTGGTTTTTATGACAAGGGCACATGTGGGGAAGTGGTTTAGGGGAATTTTCCTAAGGGGCTTAAGTCCATAGTAAAGACTTGCATTTTTTTTATGAATTTTTCATGGTTTTCAAAGGAATCGGGGGTTTCGAAATAGTTAAAAAATGAGTTTTTAACTATGGAAGCGTGATTTTCATGAAGGGAAGAAAGGAAAACAAGGAAAAATAGAGGAAAGTCATGGGGAAAAATTGAGCAAATGAAGGTCAATTTTGAAAGAAGGGAAAATGAAAAAATGATGATTTTGCAGCAGTTTCTTCTCATGATTTCAACAGAATTTTTGAGTATGAAAATGGGAACAACAAAAGAAGAGTTGGGATAGAGGCATGAGGCCTAGAAAAGTATTCAAGAGACAACAATTTTTAGTGATAAAATTTGTTCCTTGGAGGCTCAAAAAGTCTTAGCCACCTTTTTCTATAAAAAATATTATAGGTGGCTAACAGTGGCTCCACTTGGGGATGATGCCTTCTTGAAGGCATCAAGAACTTCAGACTTGCTTTCTCTGGGAGGCTGACCTGTGCCTGATCCATTGGGCTGATCTTACTTTGCTAGGATGATCTTGCTCTGAAAACATATTAGCAGCTATGAAAACATTGGATCTTCATCTACAAGCTTTCTACCTACCCAATCCTACTGATCTAGCATTTTTTCTTCATTTAGAGTGCACTTGGATTGGAAAAATATTTTCTCAACATTTTATTCTTTTGAAATTAGGAAATCTAATCTATTTCTACTCCTTATTTCTCCATGGACTCAGATTAAACAGTTGAGTCCATACAATTCTCTACCTAATCTACCATCTGTTGGGATTAAACTGTCCAATAGATCTTATTCTCTAATTTCTACAACAGAAATTTAAAAACAACCAAGTCAAGATTAAGCTGTTTGAATTGCTATAATATATGGCATAAAAACAAGTTGCACATAGACATTTTTACAGAAAATTAAATCAAAAAATGGAAGGCTTAAGATCTGAAAATTTAAGCACTTTCTTCACTCTTTTACAGCTCTATTTTGACTCTTGCTTGAGTTGTTCTTTCTTGTTTTTTGGTTCAGATTTTGTGCTATTTAGAACCAGATTTTAACACATTTTTGACTCAGAGTTTTGAAATAGATTTGAGTCATCTCTTGTTTGGAAACTTAGGTTTAGATTTTAAGCATGTTTGAACCTTTGATTTCTATCCTAAACTATCTATTAATAAGCCAAGATTAAACAGTTTGGCGAATCGAATTCACTATCCTATCAACAGTAAATTCAAAAGCTAATTTGTCAAGATTAGGCTGTTTGACTAACTAGAAGTGTGTTTTGTAGGAGTGGCATTTAAGCTTGCACACTTTCAGATTTGTTTCTCTTTTTGGTATGGGGTTGTACCTTTATTGTTTTATCAATCTGCCCTCTTTCTTTCTTTCACTGTTTTTGTATTTTTTATTTTTCTAGCTTTGAATGCAAGGATGGGTGAGATATTTATAATGAAAAAAGAGAAAAAAAGACTTCAAAACATGTCAAGGATCAAGAGAAGTAATTTTTAAGCATCCTTCCATTGACAAGACCTCCAAACAATTCTGCTCCATTCAACTCTTGCAAGAAAAATGCATTGTTACCAGCAGCTGAATGAATAGAGTAAGGGCCAAGCCATAAGTTGTCAAACTTCCCACGCTTGCCCTTTTCTTCCCTCCTTGAGTCCCACTTTAAAACTTTGTCTCCAATCTTGAAATTGCTGGCCTTTTTTCTCCTATCAAAAATATTTTTAATGCTGTCCTGTTTTTGCAATGCTTTGTTATAAACTTCCTCTCTGGTTTGCTGAAGATGAATAGTCTGATTTATTCTTCTGATCATGTAATTATCTTCAGTTTGCAATTATTGAATCAGCTTCATTACTGGTACACCAAGGATGTTTAGAAAAATTTCATCAGTACCATACACAAGCTGAAAACGTGACATGCCAATAGATTTCTTCAAAGTCAATCTGTCAGCCCAAAGTGCATGAACAAGCTTTGTGTGCCAAGACTTCTTGTTATCCTCCAACATTTTTTTGATTATGTTCACTAAACTCTTTTTTGAGGATTCTGCATGTCCATTACCTTGAGGGTAATAGGCCGTAGAATGCCCCAATGTTATCTGATATCTATGACAGAACTCAACCATCCTCTTTGATCCAAATGTTGCCGCATTATCAGTGATGATCTTGGTAGGACAGCCAAATATGGAGAGAATGTTAGTCTCCATGAATTTTATAATAACTGAGTCATTGGCCTGTCTACAAGGTATGGCTTCTATCCACTTAGTGAAATATTCTGTAGCAGTGAGAATCCATCTATGCTGGGCAGAAGATGGGGGATGAATTTATCCTATGAAGTCAAGTCCCCACTGTTGAAATGGGGCTTCAACAGTGATTAGATGCAGAGGCAGGGGCAGGAGTTTTCTTTTGCCTTCAAAATTTTGAAATTTATGATAGGCAATGATCATCTTGTGGATATCAGGAAAAAGAGTAGGCCAATAGAAACCAGCCCTCAAAATTTTTTTGGTTGTTGTCTTCCAGTACAAATGACCTCCACACTCTCCTTCATGGAACTCGTGCTTAACCTTATCTACATCAAACTCGGGAAAACATTTAAGCAATAGACCACATGCATTTTTCCAATAAAGACATCTATCTATAATGCAATAGTTTACAGCTTTCAATTTAAGGAATCTTGCCTTTGTTTTTGTCAAACTAGGAGGTGTATTCAATTTAAGCAAAACATAAATAATATCAGCATACCAAGGAGAATTCATAAAATGATCTTCAACTATAGGAGTTGATAATTCTTATTGGTCATCCAAAGCATTAATCATTTTAATATCAAGAACTTCAAAGCTATATTCAACCATTAATCTAGCCAGACCTTGGCCTTTGATGAGTTTAGTGGGTTTTATCTCTAAATCATACTCAAGAATAACAACAATCCACTTACCTCTCTTACCATCTGGGTCCTGTGTTAGAATGTCTTTAACAACTGAATTTGGGACAAAGGCAATGATGTGTGAGTGAAGGATGTATACTCTGAAGTCTTTCAACGCTTTAACCAAAGAAAAAGCTTGCTTTTCCATAATGTTATACTTCAAAGGGGCATCCCTCAATGCCTTGCTAAAAAATGCAATAGGCTGCTCTTGTCCTTGTGGATTTTTCTGTAAAAGGACAGCAGCTATGGTATGCTCCGATGCAAATGAAAAGATATAAAAATCTTTTGAAAAATCAGGACTTATTAGAACCGGTGTTTTGGTTAATGCTTGTTTCACCAGCTCAAAGGACTTCCTTGCTTCCAAGGTCCATTTTACCCCTTGCTCCTCTTTCAACATGTTTGTGATATTCCTAAGGAGCTCCGCCAAATTGGGGATGAACCTTCTCAAAAAGTTAATATTTCCAATGAAAGATTGCAACTCTTTGATGTTTCGAGGATGAGAGATTTGCAATATGGCCTCAATCCTCTTTGGATATATCTTTATACCTTCCTCAAAAATAATGTGCCCAAGAATTTTACCTTCTTGGAACCCAAATAGTGTCTTCTTAGGGTTTAAAGATATCCCAAACTTTCTGCATTTCTCGAAAACTTTTCTTAAATGTTCTAAATGCTCTTCATCTATTTTTGAAAACACATTAACATCATCAAGATATATAATGATGAAATAGCCCAGCTCTTCCGAGAAAGCTATGTCCATGGCTCTTTGAAAAGTTGCTCCAGCATTCATTAGACCAAAAGGCATTTTCACATACATGAAAGTGCCCCATGGTGTAGTAAAGGCTATCTTTAATTGATCAGAAGGGTGAACTAAGATCTGATTGTACCCTGAATAGCCATCCAGCAAATAAATTATTTTAGAACCTACCACCCTTTGTAAAATATCATCCATCTTGGGAAAAGGGTAGTTGTCTTTTAATGAAGCTTTGTTTAAGTCTGATTTCTCCAGTTTTCTTCCTAACAGACACCAGATTAGATACCCATTCAAAATATCTAATAGCGACAATAATACCAGCATCATTCATTTTCATGATCTCCTTCTAAACTAGCGGTAACTGAATTGGGTTTATTCTGCGCAATTTCTGTTTGAATGGTTTTTGGTTCTCCTTGAGGGGAATTTTGTCTTGTATTATTTCAGTGTCATAGGATTTAAGATTTTCTTAACTCCAGGCAAAAACATCGGAAAACTCTTTAAACAGCTCAATATATTTAAGTTTAATGTGAGCTGGTAAAGTCTTAGACAGTTTAATCATCATAGGTTTAAGTTCACTGCCTATATTGCACTCTTATACCTCAGTCTCTACAGGTTCTAGTTTTGGTTTGTTTGCCACATCATTAAAATTGAACAACTCTTCTAAAGGAGCGAGACCTTTAGGCAAAATTTCATATTTAGAATGCAGAGTTTCTAAATCCTCTGTTTCGGATTCTTCATTCATTTCTATTTCGCTTTTAAGTTTTCTTGACAACGGATTTATATTAGCAAGTTCATGAGACGGTTCTTCTTCATCGAGAAAATTTTCTTCCTTGCAGTCTGTTTCATAGTCTGGGTTCGAACTGTTTAGTTCAAATTCATTTTTGAATTGCATGAAGTCTTCTATTTGTTTGTCATTGTCAAACACCTGCCAATATTTCTCATTATCAGGCACGGCTGGTCTGAATTTTATTTGAGTTTATGCAGTATTTGCTGTTATATGGCATCAAGCATGTTCTAGCTGCGTAGGCTAAGCCGTGGGCCGCAATGTTTTTCTTTCTTGGGACAAAAATCAATTGGGACTCTTCAAAAGTTTCCAAAAGGTCCACGACATCGTTCCGGTAGGCTCGAAGTCTGGGATGATGAGCGTTATACTCCCCGTTGACTTGCCTAATGATTAACTATGAATCCCCGTGAACTTTAATTATTTTGGCTCCTATCTTTTTTAACAAACGTAATCCTAAAAGCAGGGACTCATATTCCGCTATGTTATTGGAACACTGAAAGTTTAGTTTATAGGAAACGTTTTCTATGTGATTGTTTTCAGTATTATTAATCCAAACACCTGTGCCTGCGTTAGTTTAAGTGCAGGATCCATCAAAAAACATACTCCATAGAGGTTGTTTTTGGTTTCGATTGTTCGGTTACCGTCCTCTTCAACTAACATGTTCAACACTTGTGGAATGTCAGCACTTAGTCGCATTTGTTTTGATTCACCAGGATTTGCGTTCATTTGAGGGTCATTTTCTTTAGTTTCCAGGTTCAAAAGCAAAGGACGTATGACCTGTAACTCAAGACTCTTGTTTAGTTTTCTAATGTCTTCCAACGCAGCAAACTGTTTTGTCAGTTTTATGGTATTTACCTCCTCTTCTCTATCGGCCTATAACTACGTCAAAGCTATTTGTTCATCTAATGTTTCTTCATTAAAAAGGATAAATGAATCAAGGCCAGTATCTATAGAGTATAAAGGGGATTTTTGCGGTCTGTCTTGACTCGTAACCGTGTATTGCATATGAGACTCCCTATAAAGTCTTCTATTCTGATTGAAAATAGGGATAGTCGCATAGGTCATGTCCATTTGCATATTCCCCTGTAACTTAGCTCCCCAAGACCTTGATAGTAACATTCCATACTTGGGGGGAACATTAGCCACAACAATATCCATAACAAGGCATTTGGCTGGAATCTGGGCTAAGTTAACACAGAGGTCTTTGATTAATCCTAAACAGCTTACTCTGCTAGAATCAAAGAAGTACAGGTCTTTATATGATCTGGTAATTTCTAAACGAAGGCTCTCCATCACCGCTTTAGGCATTAGATTATGAGAAGCCCCGGAATCATGCATAGCATTGTGTAAAAAAATTTCATGAACGTTTAAACTTACATAAAAGGGAGGAACAGGTCCTTCTTGACATTTACCTTCAATCTTTGGACCAAAAATAAGCTCTGGCTGGTCATCATTTAGATTGACTGTATCCCCACTTTCCTCTATATTTAAAGTCTTCAAAATTTGGGTTCTATATACATGTTGGGTAGCTAACTCAGTCAAGGGAACAAAGATCTTGATTTTGGAAATTTCCTGCTCCGGGCTAAAAGGAATTTGGCTTTTAAAAGTGTTGGTTTTAGCCTTATTAGTTGTCACTTTATCAGCAATATCAGTTTGCTGATTTGTTTTATTTACACTGGACACAGTCGTTTTCACGGGAGTACTAGCTGAAGTGTTAGTACTACTAAGGTCTGCACTCTGTTTTTCATTGTTTTGAGTGCTTTTCCCTTTACCTTTATCAGAATTTACAGCTATTGTTTTGTCCTTCTGTTTGACAACTTCAGGCTCGGTTGTAGTGTTGTTTTGTGAAGATTGGTCAGAGGTTTTGGTGTTGGGAGTTTGTGGACTAGTTTTTCTCCTAAGGTCATATTCTCTTTGAGACTCAATGATGACATTTTCCATGTCTTGATAATCATTTCCATCATTATCTCTTGTGTCATCATAAGGTGTATATAGACCTTTTTTTTATCATAATGAATCTCAAAATCATCATCCTCTACCCCGAACATGTTGATATCGTCTCCCTCTGTTATCTCATCCGTTTCCTCAACCTCACTTACATAGTTTTGATGAAAGGGAGGAGTGATCTGCTGATCATCTTCCCTAGGCCTGTTTGGAGGCTGGTTCCTTCTAACATTCTAATTTTGGTTCTGGTTTCTATTTTGAGGAGCAGTTTGGTTTTGATTTTCTTGTGCTCTCTTAATTATGCTCATCTCTTTCATCATTTTCTCCATCTTTGAGTTGGAAGTAGAAGGTGTGGATTCTTCTCTAAAGGAAACTCTCTTTTCATTTTTCATTCTTGCTCTCTTCTCCATTAAGTTAACTTCCACAGAAAGAGCGCCCCTCTGCATATCTTCAAGAGTTGGGAAATCTCTCTCTTTCTCAATTGATAGGCCATCTCAGGGTCAAACCCTTTAGGAAAATTGTTTAACGTTGAGCCTTGTGGAGGTTTTAGTTCTGGGGAAAGTGCATTGTACACACTGTTGAATCTAGTGCAGTAAGCTTGCACACTTTCCCCAGTGTTTCTATGGAGGTTCTTGTAATAAAAAAGGACTTGGAGAGGATTCTTATTTACTTCCCATTTGTTTAAGAACGTTTGATGGAAGCCTTGGAGATCATTAATACTATGGGGGGCTAAACCTTTAAACCATTTTCTTACTTCTCCCCCTAAGCTCTGAGAAAATAACCTAAGCTTGACAGAATCATCATCAATTTCATTTCTGTCAAAGTAGTCATTCATTTTATCTACATGTTGTGATGTAGTTGTAGCATTGCTAGCATCATATAATGGAATTTTGGACTAATATTCCTGTGGAAGATTGACTAGTGGTACAGGAAGGACTAGGGGAGCATACCATGCAGCCATGACAGGAGGTGGAGGTGGATTTACAAGAGGGACAGTGGGCTGAAGTGGAGTGGTTTGGACAGTGGATGTAGGGTGAGTTAAAGTGGATGGACTAGGAAAAGACTGCTGAGCTGATCTTGGATGAGAGACACCTAAATTGTGAAGGAAATGCAAATCAGGGGGTGTTGTTTCTCTATTACCAGGATGTTCACTTGCCTCAAGGGATGACAGTGAAAATTCAGAGTCTAGCTGAGTTATATCATCAAATGACCTAGTTCTAAATGGATTTACTAAGTCAGGTTGTGATTGTTGTAGAGCTGTAAGATTTTCGCGAACTGAATTAGCTCTCAAGGGTGATCTGAAAACAGTTAATAATTTAGTCCTAGGAGACTTCCAAAGGATACTTTCTGGGTCATCAAATATCTCGGGTGGATCAGGGTCAGGATGGGTTCTAGTGTGAATCTTTCTAGAAGCCACTATGTTATGTTTTCTAGACCCAAATAAACAAGAAAAGTTCAACCAGTTATGACAATCTTTAAGAGGTTAACTAGTCTGTTTGAAACTCAATCCTACAGTCCTCTAACTGAGTTTGAAAGATTTTATAATGGTAAGGTTTCTTCCCAGTGGAGTCTTAAGGCCTGTTAAGGATTGTGGAGCCTCCAAGTGGAAGTTTTTAGCTCCTAAGGAGGTAAAAGGTTTTATGGTCCACCACCATGTTTATTGAGAACCGGTCTGAAATATTTTTATGTTTTTCTAAGTTATTTTTCGGTTGTATGGTTTTTAAGAATATCCTAACTTTGTTTCAAAACTTAGCTACGGTTATGAGACAAAAGAGTTTACTCTTATGGCTAAGCCAGCTGATCTTTAAAGGTTAGATAAATTCTTAAGAGAATCCTAGGTCTTATCTAGTTTATCACTGATTCAAACAAGTTTTACCATGATTACCATGACTTGGTAGTGCTTGGAAAGGTTGCTTTTTACTCTCAAGGTTTTATGAAGTGTTTAAGGGAAATGCGTTACCCAGCAGAGTCGCCAGAAATTTTAGGGATCTGTAATTTTAGCAGACTGGTGAGACTAAAATTGCAGAAACAACATTGTTTCAACCAACTTTGGGATTCTAGGACCTAGCCCTCCTGAATCCGGAGAGGGATCTCTCCAATAAGAGCAAAGATGGATTTGTCTTTGAAGTCTGTGGTAATGATATTAGGCTAGTTATGAAGGCCAAGGGTTTTGTTTGTTTTTGGATGGTTGATCATGAATACTGTTTGAGGGGAAAGTTCTAAGTGCAAAAAGTTTCAAAGGTGATAAGTTGCAAGCAATCAGAGTAATCTTCAGCCAAACATATAGATAATTGCAGGTTTTAGTACATTGGGCTACGGAGTCATAACAGGGATGTAATTGAACAACAAAATCAAGAGTGATCCAAGGGGAAAGTCATCTATGTCACAACATCATTGAGATTGAAATGATGGGATGGAAACGATAAAGTGTTGGAGGGGTGGAAACTGATAATAATTTCACAAGGGATTTATAGTCAGTCCGAACAAGAAAAATCATGTTAAGTAACTATTTAAAACCAACCAAGTGCAGGGCTAACCATTGACTTCTTGGGAAAGTTTGTATTAAAGCAGCTTAATTGACAAACAATCCAGTAATCCACATAATTACCTTCAGAAAGTATGAAAACATATAAGAGAAAACAAAGTGCAACTTAATATCAGATAAAGTACTTTTAAACCTAGTCTTCTTTCAGCCAGCACCAAGGGAAACTTTCAGAATCTGCCTTTGGAGAATAGAAGCTAGAAACAGAGCAAACCATCACTTTCTAGTCTAACTTTAATAAGCAAATAAGGAAAATAACTTTCAAGAACAATGTTTTAAAAAAACACTAGGATGAGGGAAATCCAGCATTCCTGACTGCTTGAACTGTACTAAATCATTCTTGAATAAACAAATAAAAGGAAAACATTATGTTGACACCTAATCCTATGGGTTGGGTGTGGATATGTAATATTTTATAATAAATAATATTAGGAAATAAGGAAGGCCAAGAGTCATTGGGAGATGAATCCCAATTGCCTCACCTCCATGTATAAATACATGTACATTCTTCAGCTAATACACATTCTGATTTGAGGAGTTACCTTCTGGTTTGACATGGTATCAGAGCCATGTCAAACATTTCTTATATCAACAGGAGTTTTCTCCTGTTGATATGGATATTGCTTATAACTGTGAATTGAGTTTGTCTGCAGATCATGAACCAAATTCCTTCAAATAAGCCGCTTCTCATGATGAATGGAAAGAAGTGATGCAGAAGGAGTATGATGCCTTGATAAAGAATGGCACTTGGAAGCTGGTTGATCCGCCTTTGGGAACAAAACCAATTGGCTGTAAGTGGGTCTACAAGAAAAAGTATAAAGCCGATGGCTCACTTGACAAGCACAAGGCTAGGCTTGTGGCAAAAGGTTTCGCACAAAAAGAAGGAATCAATTATGAAGAAAATTTTTCTCCCACAGCAAAATGGACCACCATCCAGACTCTCTTTGCCTTAGCAGCTCAGAATGGATGGCAAGTCCATCAGATGGATGTCAAAACAACTTTTTTGAATGGAGATCTAAAGGAGAAATTTTATATGTCCCAGCTAGAAGGATTTGTTGTAAAGGGTCAAGAACACAAAGTTTGCAAGCTTATAAAATCCTTGTATGGCCTCAAGCAAGCACCATGAGCCTGGTATGAGAAATTAACCAAGCATCTTCTGAAACTTGACTTCAAACATTTTGATCTTGATGATGCAACTTTGTTTGTTAAGAAAGAAAAACAACAGATATCTTGTGGTATATGTAGATGATTTGTCAGATAACAGGAAACAATGAGAGCTATATTGCATCCATGAAGAAATAATTGAAGAAAGGTTTTGAAATGATCGCATTTGGGTCACACATACACATTATCTCGGGTATTGAATCCTCTTGACATCCTAAATTTATATTTTTTCTCAAAAGAAGTACATTGGAGAACTCTTGAACAAGTTTGCGTGATGACTGTAATCCTTTAACCACCCCAATGGAACAAACTTGAAGCTCACATCTATCAAGGGAAGGAATTTGAGGATGCAATCGAGTATGGCTGTGCCTTTATGCAGTCTTATCTACCTACCTCACCACCAGACCGATATTTCATTTGTCACAACTTTCAAGGTTCACAAAAACCTTGTGAAGGACATTATTCCGTCAGTAAAAAGAGTGCTAAGGTACTTGAAGGGGACTCAAGAATTTGGACTCAAATACACACAGGTAGGCGACTTCAACTTGATCGGATACTCTGATTCAGACTTTGATGGCGAAAAAGAAACAGGGGTGTCTACTACAGGTTGCACCATGAGTCTTGGATCAGGAGCTGTCTCATGGAGATCACACAAACAGTCAGTTCCAGCAGATTCCACGACCGAGGCAGAATATGTGGTAGCAGCCGAATCAACAAAGGAAATTGTGTGGCTCCAGAAAATCCTGGAAGATTTGCATATGAAACAAATGTATTCCACACCACTCATGATCAACAACACTTCTGCAATAAAGTTGGCCAAGAACCCAAAGTTCCATGATCAAAAAAATCAGATCAATACAAAATACCATCTAATTCGACATCATGTTCAGGCCAAAACCATCCAAGCAAAAACCATCCATCTACATCATCGTCTGAATATGAGAAAAAATCCATCGTATATCTTCACCAAAGCACTTGGAAGAGAAAAGTTTTGAAAGTCTGCATCGATGCTTGGCCTGTTCCAACACCCTTTCTGATTAAAGGGGAATGTTGACACCTAATCTTATGGGTTGGGTGTGGATATGTAATATTTTATAATAAATAATATTAGGAAATAAGGAAGGCCAAGAGTCATTGGGAGATGAATCCCAATAGCCTCACCTCCATGTATAAATACATGTACATTCTTCAACTAATACACATTCTGATTTGAGGATTTCCCTCCTGGTTTGACACATTAAGATAAAGATTTTTAGTTAGAGAAGGGAACTGATAAACAGTAAATCCTAACTCTATAAATGTTGTTCTTTATCAAAGAATAGTGAACAATATGGCATACTTAGAAGGGAAAAAAAATAACAAAGAAAGGGCACTTCACCAGTAATATAGACCAGGATCCCAAGAAACGGCTTGTTATTGATGTCAAACCAGTTACAGTCTTCAAGTCCAGTGTTTCATTTCAAAAATCATCTTCACTATTCATCCTAACTTATCTATTACAAACAGAGCTTCAAGGGCCAGTGAATAATATTTACAATCAGAAGTTTCGAGCTCAATTACATAACAATGCTCAGTGACGTGGTCAACCAACAGTGGCTCATCTTCTACTAAGGTATTTATAGAAGGATGAGGAGGTGAGAACTAAAAATATCTCAAGGATCATTAATACAGATAAAATGACTTCTTGGCCCTTTGAGGGGCTCTATGGAGAAGTGTACAGGTGGACTACTGTATTAATGTTTACAATTATGAATTTAAACTCAGTGGGAGCCTTATTTGACTTTGAGGCTCTGCGTGCTGTGTGAAGTAACTCTGCAGATATTTCTACATTTATTCCCTTGTAGAAGTAACTCCTCGGCTGTGCTAGAGGCGAATATCTTCATCTGATCAATAACTTCGGCCTCTGTGTTGAATGCTTTGAGGCACAGGTGGCGTTTAGGGTAGCCGAGGAATCAATTTTCCTCAAATACAACGGCGGAGGTCTTTTTTGCCTTTTAAACACTTATAATTATCTTTAATGGTGTTTTAATCCAGGGAATTAGGCTTTTGATAATCCTTCTTAGCCGTAATTCCCCAGATCTAACTTTAATCTCCTTCTCTACTGCGCTCTGTTCTTCAATACTTATATTCTTTAATCTGTGTTTTTAATACAATGTCTTGTCGATGTGCAGGGTTGCGCAGGGCCTTTACAGTATCAGTGCCCATAGAACACTGATAAAACATTGAATCCAACCCTGTGAATGGTTCTCTTTTAAGGACTAAAGGCACGGGAATCGTCATTCCCGGCCCCTGGCCTTTCTTCAATATAACAGTGGAAACCATTTAGAACCTGCATACAACATATAAAAAAATAATAAATCCTGCGTTTTTGGGTTAAAATTCTTCAGAAGGCGGGAGAGGAGCGTAACCATTGGATCTGGACATGTGGACGGTCCTGATCTAATCGGGAGATCGCAATCAGCGGGAGGAGAAAAAGGGGTGCGATGAAAATCACCGATGCGATTGCGCGATCAGGAGGGCGGAGGCGATTAAGTGATGGCCGTTGGATCTGAGGATCAGATCAACGGTGGGGAGCGAATCGGAGGAACAGCGGTCGGGGGAAGAAACAAATGCATGCAAATAAACATTGCAATGCGAAACAGTGCTTGGGACTTTGACACTCGGTCTTGGGCATAAGTCATATGAAACAGAGGCGGGGGAAAGTTTTAACACACAAGACCCAATCACATCGGAACTTTGATGTGGGGCTTTCAATCTAACCATTTTGAAAACTCTGATTGCGATTGCGCGATCAGTCTTTTTAATCTACCCATTTTTTATATTAAAACACATGCTTTTCACTTTTTAGACCAAACTTTGGGAAAGTGGGTTTTTGGTAATTTACAAAGGAAAAAATAGGTTGGGCATGTTTTATTCAATGGATTAAGCGCGGAAGGTGGGCCCACGGGTTTATATATATACAAATGATGCGATTGGGGATTTTTACAATATAAAGACTTTAATCGCATCGGAGGTATTTCCATACAAAACTAATCGCAATCGAAACTTTTGAGCATGGCACAAGACTTGTGCATTTGGATATTTCTGATGTGATAAGCACCGAGAGGGTTAGCGCTTGGTTTTTATGACAGGGGCACGTGTGGGGAAGTGTTTTAGGGGAATTTTCCTAAGGGGCTTAAGTCCATAGTAAAGACTTGCATTTTTTTTATGAATTTTTCATGGTTTTCAAAGGAATCGGGGGTTTCGAAATAGTTAAAAAATGAGTTTTTAAATATGGAAGGGTGATTTTCATGAAGGGAAGAAAGGAAAACAAAGAAAAATAGAGGAAAATCATGGGGAAAAAGGGATCAAATGAAGGTCAATTTTGAAAGAAGGGAAAAGGAAAAAATGATGATTTTGCAACAGTTTCTTCTCATGATTTCAGCAGAATTTCTGAGTATGAAAATGGGAACAACAAAAGAAGAGTTGGGATAGAGGCATGAGGCCTAGAAAATTCTTCAAGAGCCAATGATTTTAGTGATAAAATTTGTTCCTTGGAGGCTCAAAAAGTCTTAGCCACCTTTTGCTATAACAAATATTATAGGTGGCTAACAGAACCCACAAGATCTCTCTAAAGGCACAAGTGATGATTCATCATCTCTCATAAGTGAAGCCCAAAAAGACACTCATCCTCTAGATCATATTTCCCAAGAGAAACAAGGTCATTGTAGTTATATCCAAAGAGAGATGAAAATTCCTCCCTTTTTTACTAAATAAGAGCTAGATCAACTCATAAACATATAGTCAGCTTCTGATCTTGCATATCATAAGTCAAAAAATAGATTTGTAAATCAATCCCAAGAGAAACAATCTAACAGCCCAATATATATGGCTGCTGACATTACTTATATTAATGATTCTCCAGGTTTTGATCAATATATTGATGATTATGATATCCAAGCAGAAGCTAACCTTGCAGAGCCATCATCAGTTGATTTATGGGATGAAGTTCACTATCATCAAATTTAAAGCATCAAGCAACCAAAACAGGTCACCTATGACACTAATGAGGGAAGCCTTGAAAATTCAGAAGTAAGTGAAGGATCTCTGACCCTTTGTTCCACTTCATATCAGCCCATCAGCAATAACTTTCACATAATTGGAGATCAACAGTTTTTCAACTTTGATGATGAGGTTGAGGAGGACGATGAAATTTTTTAGCAAGTTGTCAATGAGAAGCCTTCTCCTAAAATGGTTGAGGAAATCATTTTGGTCATGGAATCCTCCTTAATTCCAGATTTGCAGCCACCAAGTTCCATTGAATTACAAATTTTAAATGAAGAAATAGAGGTTGGTAAACACATGAGAGTTGTCACCCTATCCTTTCAAGAAGATTTACTGCCAAATTGTATCCTTGTTCATCAACATGATGACCTTCACACAATTTTCAGTCCGCCTAATCAGAACACATCAGTTTGGGAAGAAGAATACACTAAAATGTATGATGAGTCTGACATCTCAAGTGATCATGAGAAAGGGGGGAAGTTTCTTTCCCAAGAGAGTCCCAAACACAACCAAGTGGAACAAAGAGTAGTCCTGAATGAAGCTTATATATCAAATCCTCTAGATCAGGTATTATTCCAAGATCCATTTGTTGTTTTCCTTGAGAAATATGAAGGAGTAGTGCGTTCTACCATGAACAGTTTGCTGCAAAGTATGAAAAAAAACTTAAGCACTACTGTCCGAAAACAAGTGAGGTGGAAGTGGCCTTTTGATTTCTTCAACATCATCAAAGAGTTGAACCAAGATCAACCATGCAATCATCTACTTGACTGGTTATACTGGAAAGAAGAGTTCACCAAATAAATTTCTATCATATATAGGTTAGAGTAGAATAGATAGGCATGCAAAATAAGCTTAGCCCCATGAGCATATTTCTTTTAGTTTGTTTTGAGAAAAACAGAAAACACAAAAATAACAAGAAAATTAGAAAAAGAGGGCATATTCTGAAACAATGGTCAAGCCCATACCCAAAAAAGAGTCATGTTGAAAGTGCGCAAGTCTAAATGCCACTACTAGTGCTCAAAATATGTCTTGTTCAGTTATCTAACCTAATCATAACTGAACATGTTTTAAATTTATTGCTGATAAGTTAGTGAAAGAAAGGATAGTCAAATTATGTAAGCTTGACTTGTCAAAGAAAGTAGATTAGGAAAAGACACTGGTTCCACATGCTCAAAAAAAAACCAAAGAGGGAAACAGGGATGAAAAACAAACTATGTATCCTAGCCCTAATTTTTCTAAATCTTATTTTCGTGAAAAATAATATTTGTGTGCAGCTTGTCTTTTATGCCACAAATACATGACAAATCAGACTGTCTAATCCTGATTTGGTCATTTTTCAATTTCATGTTTTAGTTTAGTGAATCAAATCCTGTCAAATAGATTCATCTTGACAGTCGATCTAGCATAAGTAGAGAAACAAAGGATTTCATCAGTTTAATCTGAACTCCCGGCGGATATAAGTGTAGAATTAGATAGTGTCATTTTAAAAAAATATTATGCAAAAGGGTTGCTAGTCTAAATGCACCCGAAAGAAGAAAAAATGTTAGGAAATGTAGCTAGGTAGGTAGAAAATGACTTTGATGCTAATCATGTTGTCCATTTTCAGAAATAGCATCAAGAAAGAAAGAAATTTGCACCAATGGATAAGGCACTGGTCTTCAAAAGCTAGAGATCTGAAATTCTGGACAACTCCTGAAAAGGAGCTGCCCTCCCCAAATGGAGTCACTGTTAGTCATCAGTATTTTTCACTTGTTGATGATGACTAGTTTCCTAAGCTAAGTTTTCTAGAAGCTGATCTCCAAACTGTCAAACCTGTCATCTAGAAAATACCCCAAAAAAAATTTTGGCCTCCTACCCCTTCCAGTCAGCCTATGATGAGAAAAAACCCATTTGTCAAGTCCTATCTGGTTTCAGCAAAGTAACCCTGTCCATAGTTGCCATATCTGAAAATTATCTGTTGTCATTCACCCTTATTCCTCAAGCTATTCATTATCCAAATGTGGACAAAATGTCTGCAACCCTATCTCTAGTCATGTCATTTGGAAATCTAATCATACCCAAGAAACACTCAGAACATGTCAAGATCACCCCTAAGTTAGATAGTGGTGTTTTAGGGAATCCTTTCCTTGGAAAAAACATCCTGAGCCAAAAGCCTCTGTTCAGTATTAGCCAGCCCTGACTTAGCGCCTAATCTACAAAAACAAATCTTGATCCATCCATAGGTCACACACCACTAAGAGGTCATTCTGTCCTAGTCCGGAAGAAGTTCAACAAAGATCCAAAACAAAAGAAGATAAGTATGTTCACTGTCTAAAAGAACATGCTTAGGTCAGGAAAAATCTCCATAAGACCCCAAGGAAACTCTTCAGAGTTCAAAGTCATATGTTTTCTACATCTCTACAGGGGTGTGATTGAAACAATGATCAATGTGTAAAAGAGCAAAAGAACAAGGTCAAAAGGGTCCTTCATGCTAAATTAGATTTCCCTTAGTAAAACAAGTGAAATACAACAAATGAAGGGCTGCTAATTGGTGAAGTCTAAAAGCCAAAGTTGCCTAAAAACAGAGAGCAGCCTCCAAGTCATATGAATGAAAAAAGCTGGTGTTATGCTGATCAACAGTGTTCTCAACATCTCCTCCAAAGGAAAATCCAACCTGCCTCTACAAACATAGTCAAGGGAAGTCAGTCAACTATGTCTAGAAAGCAAGTATTCTACATATACAAGTCAAATGGTTTCTGTTCTAGAAATTCACAGGGATATTTTACACAGAATACCTATCTCAGAACCCATATCATGAAGCAAATTGTTGCCTATTTGACATAACACCAAGCAGAGACACATGGTCTACAGAAACATGATAGACTTTTGAAATAGATGGTTGAAATAACCTCCTCCTTTAAAAGAGAAGATGGTTGAAAGAACATAAATTACCTCCTTCATTGAAAATTAGATGGTTAGAAGACATCATGGTAAAGCCTCCTCCAATCAAGAGCATATGGTTGAAAGCACATAAATGACCTCCTTCATTGAAAAGTAGATGGTTATAAGCACATTGTAATCTCCTTCATTAAAAGTAGATGGTTAAAGGCACATTAAGAACCTCCTTCATTTAAAAAGCAGAGGGTTAATTTGTCAAAGTGATTTCAGAAATTGTGAGTCACCTCCTTCCAAGAGATGGGTGATTATAATAAATATACCATACATATGTACAAATACAAATGTAATAAAAATAGCCCTCGATACCATACCATACAAATGTACTTTTTTCTAAATGTAAAGTTGCAATGCGTACCTTTTGTGTGTTTTGCATGTTATGGAGATCAAAATATTGCTCCATCTGTAGTATCCATGTTACAGGATCCTTTCCATCAAACTTCCTCATATCCATTTTTGGAATATGGTGGTTCTTCCCGCCAACATTAGATTTTATGAAATCACAATTAACATTTATTTTTTTCTCATCATGAGGTTCTTCTACTATCTTTTCACCATTAGGAAACCTTTCTTGTATCAACTTTGTCAAACCTTCCATGTCTTCTTTTAGAAAATTCTTCATGTTTTCCATTTTCTCATCGATCTTAGCTTCCATGTCATCCATCTTAGATTCCATGCCAGCCTCCATGCCATCCATCTTAGCTTCCACGCCATCCATCTTAGCTTGCACGCCATCCATCTTAGCTTGCACACCATCCATCTTAGCTTCCACGCCTTTCTTCAAACCATCTATCTTCACTTACACGCCATCCATCTTAGCTTCCATGCCTTTCTTCAAACCGTCCATCTTCACTTCCATGCCTTTCTTCAAAACTTCCATTTCATTTTTTCTTGCTCTTTGCGAGAGTGAAATTTGTTGCACTTGCTCTTGTAATTTTGATAGATCATGTTGCAATTCTTCATCTTCATGAGTCATAGTAGAGCCTTCTGAAGGCTTAATGGGTGTTGAATTATTTTTAGGGGCCATTTTATAATCCAATATTGATATCTATTCTACAAGATTCCCTTGGAATCAATTCAACTTGATTCTTCAAACAAGACTTATGCAATTCAGAAAAAAAATACACACCTTTTACTAGCTTTTAGGAGATCGATATTGAAATTGAATTATCTCTGTAATTGAAAATCTTCGATATCTGAAATTCAGCCCTGTAGTAGCCCTCTGAAGCTTCTTTCAAATGCCACAAGTCTGACCTGATTTGGATTCTCCAAGACAAAGTTGTGTCCAATCTCCCACAATGACCTAATTCTGGACTGGTTCAGTAGAGCGAACTTGTATGACTTGCCACGTGTCATTGTTTCATCCTTTGTCTCTGAAATTGATAGCCAAGAAACTAAATTCTGTGTACTTGCAACCAATTTTTATGGAACTCCAATCTGATTCCCAGAGAGAGAGTTATTTAACTTTTCCCACGATCACCTCTTTGAGATGAAATTCAGGAGCCTAAAAAAGCACTACCTTCCACAGATCATATCTCCCAAAATATTGCGAACCAAGCTCTGAAATTTTTTGACGAATTTCCTCAGGATTTCAGCTTCGCACCATATGAATTTCAGACTCTGAACCTTCGTAAAAAAAAATTTATAGCGCAAATGCCACGATGACCTGTTTATGAGCCTGACAAAATACCTAACTTCCACAGATGATATCTCCTCAAATATTGCGAACCAAGATCTGAAATTTTTAGACAACCTTCCTCAAGATTTCAGCTTCGCACCCTAGAAATTTCAGCTTCTGAAGCTTCGTAGAAAAAAGTTATAGCGAAAATTCCACGATGACCTGTTTGGAGCAGCGAAACCCTAGAATCCCAAAGCTTTGATACCAAATGTTGTGTAACCAGCTTCAAAAATAGAAGAAAAGAGATATAAACGCCTTAGAAATAAGCCACTTCGAGGGGGAAACCTCCAATACATTACATAAATGCACAATTTTTGGATGATACAATTTACAAAACCTCCTTTCTATATATAGGAGTCCATGGGGCCATAATGTAATCCTAGTGGGCCACAATGTAATCCTAGCCGACCTAACAATAATAATTTAAGGGCACAATAATAACAAAATGGGGGTTACAAGGGTACAATAATAACAATAAGGGGGTTACACTAAAAATAATAAGGGACTATACTAGTGATATAGGGACCTAACATAGTCAAAGGCAGAACACAATGTTTTTCTTAGGGATATAGTCTTTGTTTTAAAAACATTCCCTTAAAAAACAGTAATATCAAAGAGAAAAATATTTTAAAGGGACCTATTTCTCGCTTCAAACAACCACAAAAAATAGTGAATTAAGGGAGAGGATTTAATATTGTCAAAATCAAAAAGAGTTGCTTCATTTAAAAAACAAACTTGTTGGCTAAACTAAGGACAGACTTAGTTTTTCAAAAAGAAAAGAGTATTGATTGAAGATTTATCTCAGTGAACATTTGAGACAATTTTCCATGGTGACTCAGCCAAGGATCTCAGAAGAAAAATGCCTCCTAAATCAGATAACAGGAGTGGTCCTAACAAAAGGTATGAGCCTTTTTCAACTCAGGAAGTGAATGCGTCTCCTTCAATGATCTTTAACTTTCATGAAGTAGGATGCTTGGAATTTTTCCAAAAGGTTCAAGAAGTGAAAAGTTATCTTCCCTTGACACATTTGTTTGCTTCAAGGCTACAAGGGAAGCATGTTCATCTAGCAGGTTTAGACTTAAATCTCTCTCCTAGAGCAATCTCCAGAGCTACCAAAATTCCATATATCGGAGAAAAAAGGTTTAAGAAAACCTACCTAGATTCAAATCAATACAAACCCTTCTTGAAACCAGAACATCGGGATGCATGCCCATCTATTTTTCCTTTTTCTTATTTGTTGACTAGCTATGCTCCTCTCATCAAAATCATCATGAAATATTTCACATGCGAAGGGAGGTTTTCCGAGGTTTATGCTTATCATATCAGGCTACTCATGCACTTCACAAGAACTCAATTGCTTAACCTACCCTTTTTCCTCTATAGAAGCATTGACAAGATGGCTTCTACTATTCAAAAGAAGCCTTCCTATCAGAAGCAAGCTTGTCTTTTTTATCATTCCCTTATCTAGATCGTCATCCTCCATCAACTTGAGAAAAGGGGAGTTTCTTGGGAATCTTTCATTTCACATCCCAATTTCGCCATTGCTTCTTCATCTCATGTGCCTTCCTCACCATCCACTCATCATTTCTATCCTTCTTCTAGCAAATCCACTCCTAAGAAGCAAAAATCTCCTATGATTGAAAGTGAAGAAGAACAAAGTGAGAAAGGAAAAAACAGTGAAGAAGAGCAAAGTGAAAGGAGGCAAACAAGTGATGAGGAGGGACAAAATGAAGAATCCAAACATGACAGTGAGCATAAAGAGGAAAATGATGAAGAGTTGGAACAAGTTGTTGAAAAACACTACAATCACAAAGAGGAAACTGTTGGAAACCCACACAACAGTGATCATGATGGTTATGAGGCACAAAACAGTGAGGATACAAAGCCTAACAGTCCTGAAGAAAGCAGGGACACAAGTGAACAAGGAAACCCTCAAGAAGACATACAAGGTGATAGCTAAGGCACTTATGAGGAGGGTCAAGATAGTCCTAAAGGGACACTTTTGATGAAAAATAGGAAAGCCCACCAACCAGCAAGGATAATGACAAGCAAACTTCAAGCAATGAGCATTCTAATGAATGCAACATAGAACAAAAGGGCCAAATCAGCTACCATGAGCATAGCAGTGATAAAGACCAACAAGGCAGCCTTCAAGAGGAGGAAAACAATGACAAAGATGATGGTGGGAGCATTAAAGTTAAAGACCAAATAGAGCATGTGCTAGATACCTCTCCTAGGTAAGGGGCCATGCTTTCTTCTCCAAATGTAACAAAGCCCCAAAATTCAAGAAAGAAAGTGGCTCAAGTTGTAACTCCCAATGTTACTAGAGCACTCTGAAGCAACGGCAAGTTTCCCACACAATCCATTGTTGAGTTACCAAAGAAGAGGAAAACCAAGAAGGCCACCCAAGGCAAGGGAAAAGAGAAGGACGAAAGTAGCCATGAGAAAGAAATGTATTTTGATATAATTCAGATAAACAGTGATGACAGTGAAAATGAGGCTAAAATACTTGAGTCCCTCTTGCGAAATAGAGAAGAACAAAATCATGACCTAAGAGCTGATCTAGAGAGGTATAAAGACCTCATACATTTTCTGCAGTCACAAAACAAGAAAATGAATGCCCACATGGCAGTTTATGAGGCACGAGCTTTCAAATACCAAAGGGAAGCCTCCAAAGCGCAAATCAAGTTGGAAGAACTTATGGGTGAATTCAATGACACTGAAGAAGAATATCAGCCAAGGAGGAAGAGGCCTAGGACTATGGGACTCAAAAGAGCTTTGGAGAAACAGAAAGAGGAAGAGACAACCCTTTTCCGATCTTTTCCTCTTACTTATTTATTCACCCAAGAAATAGAAAAAAATAGAGAAAAATGGCTTAAAAGGGTGAATAAACACTTGGAGGATAAACTAGAAAGAGCTAACAGAGACTTAAGCCTTCAAAGGAAAATGACCGAGCACTATAAGAAGCTAAATCAATTTGCCTGAAGGAAATTGAAGGTTACACAAGAAAAGCTCAAGGTGGCCAGAAAGAGGCGCCCGGTACAAAAGGTCAAGAAAGGCATATCGGGGCTTGAAATTTTTGCCTCCGCTTCTCAGCATGATTTTGAAAACCCATGAAGGTTATGCTCACCAAAATTGGGCATAATTCGACAAGTTTTTGTTTTTTGACATTTTTGGGCTTATTTGCAGAAAATCATGGGCATCGCCATTTTTGTTTGGAGCATCCTCAGAGTTTTAAAGTGGTATCATTGGATGCATTAAATTTAGAGGCATCTACTCACAAAATTTCAGATCAATTGAAGATGTTTTGGTCCCCCAAAGAGGCGAAAAACAATCACTTTTTCAACACTCTGCCTCGCATATCAGCAAGGGCTAATTTCTGGGTTTTTCCACATAGGTCCGTTTTTAATAGGCTTCTAGTGATCAGTTTGGGAAAAAAAAGTATTTTCAGAAACTAGACATCCAGGGCTTTCCAACAAGCCATCACAGGCCTCGTGTCGACATTGGGAGGTCCTTCAAAAGTTGCCCACAAGACAGGGAATATTCTGCTACTATATATCTAAAGAATTTTTGTGAAAAATGCAGTTTTCTGAAGTGGCTTTTCCAAATGTGAGTTTATCCTTTTTTGGCCATTTTTAGTTAGGAGAAGTCAATTTAATTTCCTTTTTTAGCATTTTTAGGATATTTTTATAGATATTTTGTGCCTTGGTCTTTGCAAGCCTCAAGGACAAAATCAGATATTTGTGATGGGCCAATGAGCTTGCTAGTTGCACTAGGAGGTTCTCCTTCACTTTGGCCTATATATTCCAAGAGATTTCATTGTAAAAAAGGCTGAACTTGATGATATAGAGCAATATATGGTTATACAAGCTTGGAAGAAATACTTTGTCTCATGCATTGGATAGTTTCTTGAATGTTTTGGATGATGGAAGAGGACTATTGTAGGATTCCTTGACCTGGTAAAATGGTATAGTGTTCATGTCTTTTATGTTTCCTTAGTTTTCATACATATTTTCATATTCTCTTGCTTGTTTTAGGACAGTAAAGAATAGATTGGAGACATGCCCATGGAGGCACCTCAGATTTCCTGATTCATTACAACTTCTATGTTTGTCTTCTTTCTTAGTTATGTCAAATGAATTCTTAAATGCTCTCTGATACCCTAAGAACTTGTTTTCAGTTGCATTAATGGTTATTATGTGTGCTAATTAGTATGATTCATGGTACACCTTGTTTATTCCTTAGTTAACCAAAACCCCATTACTGAAATCTTTCTCTGAATGTTAGATTATCCTAGTTGAACCAAAGAGGTCTTGTATCGATCTTGCCCTTTGCCTATACTCTGCAATCTTAGTTCAAAGTGCCTGATAGCTCAAAATACTATGTCTAGGAGTTCCCTCTTAGTAGCTTGAGTTATTTTTTTTTCTTAATTGTTTTTCTCCAAAGTCTGATCGCAATTTTCTTAAAGTTAGAGAGTCCTATATCTTTATGTATCGCTTGAATGTGCATCTATCAGTTTGAAGTTACATTTATCGTGATTAATGGTTAGCCCTACCACATAGATGTCCATTGTTGAACTATTTATGTTTAAAAGTCTTTGTCTTTCACAAAACCTAGTGTCCATCCCATTTCATTCCACCTAAAGATCCATTTTACCTTGATCAAATTGGCCCTTCAATATACCTTATTCGCCTTCTGAGGCTTTTTCGACCTTTTCGACCCCATAGCCTAGTAAATCTAACAATATTTTTATCTATTTAAAACTTTGAATCAGTTCCTAAAACCTTACAAAAAAAAACCAAAAACCTATTTAAAAACTTGCCTAAAATAAAAAACATAAGAAGCAAACAACTATACATCCCTTGCACAAATAGAGAGAGCCCTCTCTAAGTCTAGGAAGGCTAGGTCCTTGGGCTCCAAAGTTGGTTTGATGTTACCCTGTCACTTGGCTTGCCAATCTTCCAAATCACGGGACCCTAACAACACCAATTTGAAATTGGTTGTGCATGGGTTGATTAAATGGGAGAAGGACACCTTAGACTGTGAGAGTTTTCAGATGAAAGGAGGGAATAAGAAAGGTGGCCAACATCAGGTGATTAGGGGCATACATCCCTATCCATTTTAGGAGGTTTATGCACAAAAGAAGGAGACTGGTTTGCGCGGTGAAAGTAGGGAAAAATTATTCCACTCACATATGTAGTCTACTTTAGTCCTTGATGTCTCATTACATGGAAGCATTCCACCAAGAAGGCCCCTTGACTAGTATATGATCAAATAGTTCTCACAACATAGTACATCATTCATGGATTTGGCTGAGGAAGGAGCCTTGGGAGAAGCTAGCACAACGCAAAGAACATTTGATTGGTTCAAGGAAGGGATGAGCAATATGATATTCGCATTTCCATCTCTTACTTAGCTACTTGCACTGGAAGATAGTGATTCAGGAGTGTGTGATGGCATAAGCATGATTCCAAGGGGCTACTCCATAGCCTTGGAGAACAAAATGATACTTTCACACATGAGAAATATTTTTGAATATGACAAGAGATTATTGACACTCTTGCATGCATTGGCCAAACTATGGAAGTTTTGGATGGGAAATGCCTTCCAAGGTTGACCTCCATAAACTTCAATCTTGTCTTGGGCAAGACCAGCTGCAAGGGAGGCAACAAAAGTGGGATAGTAGTACTCTGGCATGTGTCTTTGGCATTGAGCATGTCAAAGAGGGGAGCTATGAGGTGACAAGTACTCCATTACAAAAATCACCAGCCCTGTCATTATTGAGAAGTATATATCCATATTTGGAGTCCCAAATATTGGTGGAGTATTGCAAGAACCTCTTCACATGTAAGGTTCTTGATGGGCAAGTGACAGATGGGAGGTATAGAGTGGTTGATGGATTCATTTATTTCTAGGATCAAATCTACTTGATTAGAGACTCCAAGCTCAAGGAGAAGATTCTACATGCACCACATGAGGCACTCCTTTCCAGAAATGTAGATTTCATTGAGACTTATCACACCATCATGGAGGGATTCTATTGGGAGGTTATCCAAGAAGATGTGCTCCAACATATCAGCAAGTATGTAGCTTGTTTGATGAATGAGGAGGAGAGCAACCACCTTGAAAGGTTATTACAGCCACTTCCCATTTTTATGGAGAGATGGGAAGGCTCATCTATGGGCCTCTTCACCAAATTGACAACCATATATGGTAAGGATTGTGTCTTGATGCTTATTTATCAACTAACCATGTATGCACATTTTTTGCCGTACATTTGTAGCACATTTATCCACAAGTGAGTAAGCCTCTCTTTGGATTTCATGGTCCTTTTGGGGCTACATCCAGCGATGGGAATGGCCACTTTCTAGAGGACTTTGGGCAAGAATTGTTTTGCTTGGATTACATTCAGTTAAAACAAAATGCCATTTACTACTTTTACGATTTTGAGAAGGTAATGGCATCAAGCAAGTGGTTGGATGGGCACTTATCATATCATGTTTTGAGAAAACTAGAAGCAGAACAACGTTGGTCTCACTTGAGGGACTATTGTCACCATCTAGCATGTTATATGACACTTAATCTATTTTTCTTTTGGATCCCTTATGGTGATGACATTCTATTCACTATATGTGGGATGGATTGGGCAAGAGAGGTTCTTGGAACCAAAGAGAGGGATCATGAGAGTCTAGGTTCCTTTTGGCTTCTTGAGGACCACACTATTGTAGCCCAATAACAGCAGATCCATACATATCATAAATGGAGAGAGAGAGCGTGAGTTGAACAATTTGATCTCTCATTTTCAGTAATATAGCCCCTATACATTACAAAAGCAGGGGATTGATGAGTTCTTCTATGAGATACCCAGGATGGCTCATTTTGTTTGGATGCTAGCATGGGGATTGGATTTTCTCATTGGGATTGAGGTCCCTAACATTTTTCATCTCTCATGCCTCAAGGAGGCCAATGGACAACATATAGTTTTCTCCTTATATCTCCCACTTCTTCATGATGAGAGCTATCTGGTTTATCTACCAAAGGCTAACTTGCACATTTGGGAGGAGCCATTAGAGGACAGATTGATTGGAGAGCATATGGGTCAGTGGTGGATACTATTAGATGAGGAGGCTATAATAGAAGGAGAGGATATTTTTCTGTATCCTTACAATTGCTTGAGGACAAGCAACATTTTGGAGGGGAGGACTCTAATATTCAAAAATTATCTTTCATCTAATTGGAATATTAAAGTTTTGTTTTTTCACTTAGATAGATGAATAAGTGGGTAGGGAGACCCATAAATCTCTTTAGTAGGAATAAAACCACTTCTCATGTGAATGTGGCTCATTATATTAGCTAAATAAAGCACCCTTAGGTGTGAACAGAGGCTAAAGCATGTGGACAAGGTCAATGTTGACCAATCAATAGTGTCGTTATGGAGATAATGGAGGAATAATGGAGCACAACGTAGTAATTTAGGAGGAGTGTATGCATGAGAGTAACTCATTTAATGAGTAGGACCCAGGGTGAGGAATCTAACCAAACATAAAAGGAACATGATGGCAGCCATAGAAGACATGATTTCATATTATTTATATTTTATATTTTTATATCTAGATCTATCATTTGACATGTCTATGCACACCTCAACTATTTAGCGGAGTCTGTGGTGCTGTTTAGCACAAGGGTGTTCTCGAGTGGGAATCCCACCCTCATCCTTGGGAGACTTCGAGTGCCTACTCAGGAGAGGTATCTTGAGCTACATTTCCACTATCTAGCATTTGTCCAAGCTTCAGTATTCATCTACAGCACAGTCTATTCCAGGATTGGGTTGTTTTTCAGGGCAGTAGTAGTGGAGGAGAAAAGGCTTTAGTTTCCTAGCTTGTTTCCATTGGAAGGATCATCCTTTCATCCGGGGAGCTAGTGAGGAAGATATTAGTGCACCATTTTCATATCTGGCAGGAGGCAAAGTAGCTACCATCAGCTACAATGTAGTTTCCTTCAAGGACTACATTATTTCAGAGAGAAACTACAGCAGAGGGCTTAGTGCCCTAGTTGAGTTGGATTTCCTATGAGGGGATCAACCCTTCATTTGGGAGATTTATTGGAGGATAAACCATTTCATATATCAGATCAGTCACCTCCTATCATCATTCCAGTTGTAGTGGTTATTCAGCCCTAGGGCCATATCTCTCTATTTTTGTATTTTGGGTATTTCCAGAAACCTTTTCCGGGTTGTCTTGGAAATCAATTTTGGAGCTTAGATATCTATTCCCAACACTTTTTGAGCCCTGTACCAACATATATATATATTTCCATATTCTAGTTGCTGCTACTCTTTCATAGATAATGCAGTTACAACATTCCGACATTTCATGTTTTGATGTATTATTTCATGGGAGGATTTCTTGCCCATCTTGAGTGACCCTTTCCTCAAGATATTGTACTTATTTTCTGCTAATAATCATAATAGAATGGCTCTATGGTTGTCTCATGTTTTGATCTATTGATATTTCTGCATGTTTCCAGTTTTATGTCCTATATTATTGCTCTTCTAATTTTGGTATATTACAGAATGGACTGAATACAAAGGATAATTGTGTGGTTTTTCTTGACTATTGGCCATGAACTTCATCAATGTTTCCCTATATAATCTCCTTTGCTGAACAAACACTGGAATGGTAGCATAGGTCATATCCATTTGAAGGGTACCTTGTAGTTTAGCTCCCCATGAGTGAGATAGTAACATGCCATATTTAAGAGGTATGTCAGCAACAAAAATATCCATTACCATACTCTTGGTTGGTATCCAGGCTAAAGTGACACATAATCCTTAATCAGACCTAGGAATTTTACTTTACTTGAATTAAAAGAATACAAGTATTTGTATGGTCTATTGATATCAAGTTATAATTTTTCCATAACAGCCTTAGGCATAAGGTTGTGTGAAGCACCCGAGTCAAGCATTGTAATATGTAGAATTTTATCATGAATGTTTAAACTAACATAAAATGGGGGTACACTTCCCTCCTGATGTTTTCCATAAACTTCGGGCTGCAACAGTAATTTTGGTTAATCATCAGTTAAATTTATTGTATTTTCACCTTCCCCTATTTTCAAAGCTTTCATCACTTGTGATCCGTATGCATCCTTATTCACGAGTTCTGTCAGAGGAATGGGTATTTTGAGTTTAGCCAATTCATGTTCTATGCTAAATGATGTTTGAGTTTTATCTATGTTAATGACATCTTGTTTTTTAACAACATCTTTTTGGGAATTATCGTTTTGTTTCCTAGTAGAGGGAATATCAATTTGGATTGATTTAGAAACAATATCATATACCTTTTTGGCAAGGGCATCTACATTCTTTTTGGCAGAAATATCAAGGTGTCAGCTGTATTTTTATTGGGAGTATCAATAGCTTTTTTAGTAGTATTATCAGTTGTTTTCCTACTCCTTAGGCTATATTGTTTATGGACTTCCATAATTGTGTTTTCAAAACCTTTTTTTCAATCTTCTGATTCCTCATAATTTACTTCGGGTTGTGAAAGCAAGAAAAGGTCTTGTTCTTCTTGAGTCAATAAAATGAATTAACTATCATTTATTCCCATTAAATAATTTGATTATCATCAAGGCTTCCATGTGATCTTGATATTTCATATTCTGTTATAGTCTGGTGTTCCTTCATCTTCTCGCTTGATGATAATCTTATATATTCAACTCCATAAGTGTCTTCTAGCATTTCCTCCTTCTCCATATCCTTCTTCATCATATTTCCATAATATGATAGAGTACCTGCATCTACAATCCACTCATGACAGGATGAAATTAGTCTGATAAAACCCTAGTCTAATATGGTGCATATCGATCCAATAACTAAGCTGTAACTGGGTGACAGCTTGGGAAAGAGGCTCAGTAACTGTGCAATTTTACAGCTAGGGAAGTCAGGGTGAAGCTTGAGCCTTGACACTATGCAATGTGCAGTTCAAGCCAGACTAAGAAATAAAACTGCATAATATGGGAGCTCAGTGTGACAAACTAAGGGGATGGGCACTAGATCAACCTATTGTGAAGTTATGAAGAATAGAGAAGCCCAAGTGATTGTGCAATTGCACAGTACAAGAGCTCTAGTTTGAGGCTCTAGCCTTGAGATTTCACAATGCACAATACTTACGGGGAAGGAGAGATAAATTGTGCAATTTTGGGAGTTAGTGAGCCATGATGAAGGGAATTTTCACTGTTTCATCCAAATGTTTAATTCTAAGAGGCAAAGAAATCTTGGTGATTGCATAGTTAAAGAGCTTAGGTTTTTAGCTTGAGCTCAGAGATTACAGAGTGTGCAGTTGAGGCCAAGCTGGAGGGTTGAATTTCATAATTTTGGTGGCCAAGGTTCGAGATTGAGCATTGGAACTATGCAGTGGACAGTATTGGAAGGCAGGAAATGTGCATTTCATAGTGCCAAGGGACATTCTTTTATCTTGAGAGTTGGAACTATGCAATGCGTAGTTGAGGAAGGCTAGATGAGGCTAGGTTGTAGGCAAGTTTTTGAAAAATGGCTAAGTGTGGGATCAATGAGACTGATGTGAATAATGATATGACTTGACTGTGATCACATACTTAGAACACTTGATGACATAAACACATATATAATCCAGAACATGTTAACAACATATTTCCCTTAATGCGACAACTTTGCGACAAATTTACGACTAGAGCGACACTAAAGATACACTTTGCAACGATCTTCATGACACTTGTGTGACAATACTTAAAACTTTGGGAATGAGTGCGACAATTATTTACATGGCAATAAAAACTCACTATCACAAACATTTTCCCTTGAAACAAACCAAAACTCCACTTTACATGATAAGAAACAATTCCTATGCCAAAAGATGACACTTGCAATGTGAAAATTAGAGTGCGAACGACACTTGTGATATGCGAATGACGGTGAAAACAACACATGCCATAGCGAAGATAACATGAAAACGTCACTAATTAAAGGGAAAGAAAGTGAAATAGATAGTCGTAAAAATGAAAAGAACACCTGCGATGGTAAAAGTGCACAAAAGCGACAGTTGGATCTCACCACAATAGAAGTATGATCACAAACAAAGTGAAGGATTGTTAGTGCGCACTAATTGTTGACATTTATTAGAAATTTCACAAGAATAACATTGATGGACCATGCTATGCTTGTATAAGCTTGCGTAAAATAATGTGCTCATGCACTTATTACAAAGTTAGAATGTGTGAGAAAGTGACTTCAGCACTTCCAATCCAAGAATCTCAAAAGCATCAACTCACCAAGAAGTGAATACGGAACGACCAATCGTGATATCCATAGTAGACTCCAAAATTCGAGTGTAAGAAAAAATTTGTAGGGTGTTTGTCACAGTGACAAAACTTGGTGACAAACTGGTAGAAATCCAACTTCTCTTCCTTGGTCAATTATTTTGTGCAGGTTCTAGTTCTTCAAGGATTATTGATTCATCGTTGAGATTACCATGGCTTCCCCATTTCCCCCATGCATAAACATTTTCCCCTTCATTCCTTTAATCGATTAAACACAAACACAAGGTCAGTGATCATACAATGTTTCGAATCAGGATAGGGTAATTAAGTTCATGAGATTTATATTTCCAAAGTATATTTTTACATATTTGGTGTTTCTCCCCTTCCAAAAAGCCTGGACAGTACCACAACGTCACTTCAGGGACACAAACATTGCTCCAATGCCAACAGGCCTAGATAGTACCTCGATAGAGTTGTTTGCTTCACCTCTCTGTGCAGGAAGTCGTTATCTTATTTCACCTTTATTTATTTATTTTATATATTATTGTGCATCAAAACTTATTTATTTAATGGGCAGAAGAGGGATCTCGACTTATCGAGAGAAGGAGAGTTTGTTCCTCCATATAGAGACCTATGATATTGGTTTGCTCATTTAGATTTTCCCCTTGCCCTTCTCTATTTGATTGGATCAGCCTGGAAACACCGAAACATAAAGGCCGACTATAGGGATGAGGTCTTCCAGAATAGACATGGAGATCATGGTTGGACACAAGGATTTCCTAACACAAGGATTATATTTTCCGTTGAAACATCATCGACCAAAATGTGTAACCAAGACAAGGAAGAAGGATAGAGAGTTAGACAAATGTTGCAGTGTCACAAAGCCCTTCTCTGTTTTTCCACATTGTATTTCGAGCCCAAATAGTATACTCTTCATGCAAAGTCTTATCAATAGAAAAAAAAGGAAAAGACACTACACAACACAAAAGAGAAACCAAAGCATAAACAAAAGGATGTTAAACCAAACATGATGCAAGAAATACATAAGAAAATACAAGAAAGACTAAATATAACAAGTATGGAATGAGTGAAAGAGATGGGAAACTATAAGGTAGATAATCCTACTCCTAACCTAAACAACTAGAAGGTCAGGGTCACATATAATGAAATTTCCAATGTAGACACCGTATTTTTTCCCAACCTACAATGAGAAAGATGAAATCAATTAAAACAGATATAAATTAGTGTGCAAGAGAAAATATGAGAACTTGTATAACTTACACAAATAACTAAAGTTCTTTCCTTTCAACGAAAATATAAGCCATAGTCATCGCTTGTAATCAATTTATATGCTTACATTTTCGATGAGGACCATCATTCAACAAACCTCAAAATATTCCCACAAATGTGTCTCCATATACACTTAACTCCTTAGAAAGTGTGAGGAAAGATTGAAACTTTTTATTTGCGACAAATCTTGCTTTATAGGTAAGATTTTTCCAACCATTCAAAAATTGGATCGTAAAATTCATGATAATCCTCTTGAAAACCCCAAAAAAATTGAAAACATGAATTTTCAATCAGAGGCATGAGATTACGATGAGAAAATTTTTATTAGAAATATATCTAATCATATTCAACAGACATGTCAAGATAGTGAGGACTTGACATAACCATCAGCGAGTGTGGAAGTTCCTCAACTGCTTGACAAGTACCTGGATAGTGAAATGTTAAACCATAAAAATCAAAGGATGTGAAATGGCTGTCATTGGATGTGTCGATAAGAAAGTAATAAGTTGAATGACAGTCATCAGGAACATAATCATGATTATATGGGCTAATTAAATCATCATATTCCCATTTTGTAATTACCAAATATAAATCAATTTGAACAGTGTCACAAATTCTCTGCATAACAGAATCATCTTCTTCGTGTGATGAATGTAAAAAACTATTTCTTTGTAACTCGTAACACACTACACTAGCATCGTAATCATCAAAATAAGTGAAAAGGAATGATATTACAACAAACACATGAAACAAGTCAAGATACGGTGAATGCAGAATAATTTGATTCACACAATTACTCATGCATTCATTCACATTCAAGAGGATTTCAGGTGCAATGAAGAACAAGTTTTGCGACATGATATTCACAAAGAAAAAAAAGAGCTTCTTATCATTAAATAAATATGTTAGATATGATTCCTTTGGCCAGAGATGATATTTGAGGTGTTGAACTTCACAATTCCATGACTTTATGAGAGATACACATCCAAACCTAAAATTGATGCAAGATATTTGCACGATGATAAATGAATTGGAGAATATTCTTGAATCTGATTGGAAGTAAAATATTGAAAGTTTGAAAGATTACATCTGAAATACCAAAAATATTTCAAAAATAAATTTCCATCGAGTGAAACCATGCAAAGAGAAGGATTGTGTGAGAGAAACCAAATCTGAGTTAGTTCGGGGGGCTTACCATAATTGCGAGATCCTGACATAATCATCAAAAGAAGTTGAAGTGCCTCGACTCCCTGGAAAGTACCAAAAATTTCAAGGATTGTAAAATCACATTTTGAATATCGGAATAAATCGTTCATGGTGTGAGGATAGTTTCTACTACTGGTTTCAATAAGACCACTTCCCACTAGATGAAAACCATCTATGTCACTGATTTTATCAGGGTTCTCAACTTCAACAACCAGATTACTCAAGTTGAAATATTATTCTGATCGTGCATCTGAATATGTATGAATCAAAGAAATTTCATGAGCAAGCTAGTTTGGAGATTTTTCTTCATGCAATAGAAGGGATGATGAGGGATGGAAAGAGTACTCAATGATTTGATTCTAAGATGAACAAGGGATAGTGAGATAGTGAGATGAAGAGGAAGTTTTGGTAAGGACATCTTTGACCGAATCAAATTCTAGATCTAAAGTAAATTCTTCATGATAAATCGGAAGACTAGATGATGCACATGGGCATTCGTGATCACATAAATCAAATAGATTCATCATCATGAGAAGGATTGTTTCCCAAGGCTACAGATTGATTGAAAGAACTGAATGCATTAAATTCACTACCGAGATTACCAGATTGAAAATCATCCAAGAATGGAAATGCATCATCTTCACATGGAATATTTGAAAAAGAGAATAAATATCGAAATCATCCTCACCTTCATGCTCCTCTTCCTGTGGAATGTGACTTCCTTGTGTTTGATCGCAATTTGAACCAGAAACTAGAAAATCAAGAGAGTGTGAAAAAATAACTGGTGGAGCTGATTAATCGAGTTAATCATGGTACAAAGATTTATCGCATGTAGATGATAGAGGATAACATAAATCCAAATCAGATTCGAGACTAGAGTTATGAATAGTAACTTCATCTTGTGAAATGGAGGAGCTAGATTTCACCATGGGCTTCATGAGCCATTATGGGATTTCCTCCACTGAATTTGAGTCATGAAAATCAAAAGAAGAATGAGAAGATGGATTAGGAATTTGATTAGAAGGTCTTCCAACTTTAACATAATCACATGGAGGCATCCTCATTGGAACTAGAAAAGGAGGAGGACAAGGAATAAAAGGAGTAGTAGGTTCCTCCTCTGAACTTAGAGGTGTTTCATGAATTACAAAAGTTTGGGAAGTAGAAACATCAAGGGGTTCCGGTTCACTATGTAAAGAGACATGAAATAAACGTTGAATATTTTGTTTAAAGAAGTCCCAATCCATACATTCTTCAATATATTCATAAAAAAGGTGAAGGAACCGATCAAAGAAATTCTCAACAGATTCATCAGGATTCTTTCTTAACTGATTGATTCTTTTATAAACATCTTGGTAATCATACCTATCAAGGGCTTGATGAAGCGCCTTGAGGAAATGATGAAAATAATGGATGGAAGCAGTTTATAAGGTATGTCGCCATTAATTAACATGAACTTCAAGGGCAAGGAAGAGAAGAACACAATAAAACTCTTCATCATCAATTTCGTGAGATTCACAAAATTTCAAAAAATCAGAAATGTGCTTAGTTATGGATGTTCCATCCTCACCATAAAACTTTAACTAAGACAAGTTATAGAGAGGCTCATCTAGGCTTGGAAATTTACAAATGGATAAATTAGAGAAACACCCCCAGAGTAAGATTTTAGTATGATCCATTTTATATAAGAGTTTCAAAACAGACTCAATGGGCACAACTTGTCATTTGGCCCTCCTTATAGCACCATTTTGTTGATGGTGCTGGAAATATGTCAACCAATGGGGTCTCCCCATTGTGAATTCCCAATTATACATCACACCATTTGGAATAGGAGCCTCATCTGGGATATCGTCCTAACTACCATATATTCTTAAAGATTTTACTTGGCTCTAACTGTCATCAAGAAAGAAGAATGCAGATGTGCCTTCGAAAAGCAAGCAAGTGTGTCTCATGAGTGTTTGGTTGTAAGTGTTTCAAGGTTATTCTACTACAGAGGGAGAGAAAGAAGCGAGCCTCTAAGATATATTTAATAGTACCACCCTAGTAGAGACACGCACAACCAATAAGGATTCGTCTAACATCCAATGGAATAGTCCACAAAAGATGTGATGATCATTACAACCAATTAACACGAAAAATTTATCTAGTATCCTACGGAATAGTCCACATGAATGGGACAAAAATAACAACCATTACAACACATTCTCAATATCAGAAGTACTAAAATACCCAAAATAGTTCAACTACTTAGCACAAATGAAAGCAGACATGAAGTAAAAACATCCGCAGAATAGTCTTACAAATATTCATAATCCATGTGTGAAGAACGTGATGGCCATGAAGGATTATTTTATTAAGTAAAAATTGCAAGAAACATGTATACAATCAACACCACTAGCTCCAGTAGTGGAGCGTTGGATCCACTCCTTGCTCCTCAGAAAACTATCTTGTCTCTCTAATGCCTTGTGGGAAGAGCCAAGGTGAAAATTATTATGCTCATACAATGAGGGTTTATATATAACCAATGGGGAGGTGATACTTCACCTTCCTTTTGACTCTTTGATTACCCTCATGACTATTTGACGTCCCATTAATTTTCGATGTTACATGACTCTTCATATTTTGTACATGTCTTTTGGACTTCCACTTTACAATACATTTCTACAATATTGAATCACATATTCCAAAAAATGATGTGGCATGTGATGACTCATGATAGGACATGACATGATTGATGGCATGGACTACATGATGACATGGAAATGTCAAGCCATTCTTTGTTTTTTTTTTCTTTGTGTCTTCTCGAAAAGACGGTGCATGTTCTTCTTCTTCCTCCTTATGACTTGAAGATGAGGAGTCTTCCATGTGATCTTAATATTTCATCTTCTATTATAGTTAATTATTCCTTCGTCTTCTCAAATAATGATCATCTTATCTCTTTAGCTCCATATGCGTCTTTTAGCATGTCCTCCTTATCCATCTCCTTATTCATCATCTTTCCATAACATGATAGAGTACTTGCATCTACAATCCACTCATGACAAGACAACATCAATCTGATAAACCCCTAGTCTAAGATGGTGCATATTGATCCACTAACTTATCCAAAATCGAGTGATGGGCTGGGAAACATGCTCAATAACTATGAAATTTTGAAACTTAGGAAGTCACGGGTAAAGCTTGAGCCTTGAGACTATGCAATGTGCATTTCAGGATGGAATGAGGAAGAAAAATGCACAATTTGGGAGCTTAGTGTGACAAGCTGATGGGATGGGAACTGGATCAGCTTATTGCACAATTTTGGAGAATAGAGGAGCCTAGGTGATTGTGCAATTGCACATTCCAAGAGCTCATGGTTGAGGCTTGAGCCTTGAGATTGCACAATGTTTAGTATTGACTGGGTAGGAGATATAAATTACATAGGAGTTATTCAGCTAGGCTGAAAGTATTTTTCACTGTTTCAACCAACTACACAAATTTTAAAGCGACAGTAGGCCTAGTGATTTTGCAATTGCGTAGTTCAAGAGCTCAGGGTTTGAGCTTAAGCTCAGATATTTCACAGTGCAAAGTTGGGGTTAGGTTGGAGGGTTGAATTGCACATTTTTTTAGGCCAAGGTTTAGGCTTGAGAAATGGAACTACGCAATGCACAGTCTTGGAAGGAAGGAACTGTGAATTGTGTAGTGTCAAGGGATAGGGTTGCATCTTCAGGGTTGGAATTTCTTAATGGAGAGTTGAGGAAGGTTGAATGAGTCTAGGTTAGAGGGAAGTTTTCGAAAAATGGCTAAGTGTGAGATAAATGAGGTTGATGTGAACATTGATATGACTTGACTGTGATCACATACTTAGAACACTTGATGACATAAAAACATAGATAATCTCGAACATTTTAACAACATATTTCCCTCATTGCAAAAATTTTATTAGGATTTTACAACAAGTACGACACCAAAGATACACTTTGCGAAGACCATGATGAAACTTGTGTAGCAGTGCTTAAAATTTTGATAATGAGTGAGAAAGGTGTTTACATGGTAAGAAAAACTCATCATCACAAATATTTCTCCTTGAAACAAATCAAAACCCCAGTTTACATGGTGAGCAACAATTCCTATGCAAAAAGACAACACTTTTTATATGAAAATAAGAGTGTGAATGACGGTGAAAAAAAAATTCCAAAGCGAAGATAACATGAAAAAAAACTAATTAAATGGAAATACAGAGAAAATGACAATCGTAAACATGAAAATAACAGTTGTGATGGTGAAAGTGTGCAAAAGGGACAATTGGAGAAACTCACCAAAATAAAAGTACAATTGGAAACAAAGTGAGGGACTATCAGTGCAAACTAATTGTTGACATGGATTGGAAATCACACAGGAATAATCTTTATGGATTGTGCTATGCTTGTTAAAGCTTGCATAAAAGAATGTGCTCGTGCACTTATTACAAACTGAGCATGTGTGAGAAAGTGACTTCGACACTTCCAATCCAAGAAGGGAGCTCAAAAGCATCAAATGACCGATAAGTGAATATAGAACGACCTATCGTGAGATCCATAGTAGTCTCCAAAATTCGAGTGTAAGAAAAATTTTGGAGGGTGTTTTTCACAGTGACAACACTTGGTGAAACACTGGTAGAACTCACAGATGGGATTTTTTGGTTATATGTTGTTTATGGGATGTGTATCTTCTGTGGATCATGTCATGAATTTTTTAGCTATTGATCAATTGATGAATATATGTACTAATAAATATTATTGTAGCTATGTGGAGAGGGCATAGGTCCTTCTTAGTGATTCTCAGATACCTTTATGATCAGATATGCATTCATGACCTATAGCTTACATGTTTGAGATGTGTTTGATGAAATGCTTGTTATGTTATGGGAAATCTAGGACAATTTCTGCCTTAAAATTTGTATGTCTAGCATTGTTTTCATGTAATTTTTTATTATGAGAAGTTACAGGAATTTTTGGCCAGTGTTGTGGAGGTGACTTGGAATCTAGAATCAGATCTCGGGACCGCATGCTCCTAACAGGAAAAATGGAAGGCAACTGCATGGATGTAGGCTTGTGCATGTGGTTGGAGGATTCCAACTACATGGAGGCCTTGTTTTGGGTGTGGTTGAGGGCCCAAGCAAGATAATGAGGGTTATAGCTCAAGTTGTTTCCACCTGGGATGGTTTCTCAGCATATGAGTGTCTTGTAGCCCATGTAGGATGTTGTGAGATGTCATTTTTTCATCCATAGTCAGTTTCACTTCCTTAATGGGACCTAGGAGGCCGAGTCATGTCATAGTATCTCTTCCTCTCATGTTCACCCTAGCAGGCTAGTGAAATTGGATAAATGTGGGAGGGATGGTTACATAGACCCTTAGAAAAATTTTGTTTGTATTTTTTGATGATATAGTAATCTACAACAAGTCTTGGAAAGATCATGTTCAACATGTGTTAGAAATTGTAGCAAGAAAGGTTAAATTTGACTTGTTCCTTAGTTAAATTTAGTAATTCGATTTTCCACGTCAGCAGATGAATTGGATTGCAGTTAAATTTTGTGGCATGGATTTGTCTACTACTTTACTCAATAAATTCAAGATATATTCTAGAAGTAGATTTTTACACGTATTGATTGCTAAAATTTAGAAATCTAGTTCAGTTATTTTTAGTTTGACTCAGTTAGCTGAGATCAAGTACCGAGTTGAGTCAGTTGAAGGTAAATTGAGTAGTAGAATTGTTGTTAACTCAGTGATCTCTTAGTTAAACTAGCCAATCAGCTAAAATAGCCTAGAAATGCATGGAATCCTAATTTCCTAGATGAAGTGGAGGAAAAGACATATTGTAATTATCAATTGTATACTAGCTGAGTGTATAGGCTTGGAATTTAAGCATGCAAATCATTCATTTGGAATTTCACAAGAAAATAGGAGAAAATTCCTATCTTTTAGGAGCTAATTTCCTTGAGGATTGTGTAAATAAATAGGAGAAATATAGGACCTTAAATAGGATAAGTGTTGACCAGAACAAGACAATCAACAAGAGACCATGTTTACAGTGCAAGATATGCTTTAGGATAGAAGCAAGACATTGTAATAGTTTCTTATTCTTATATGATCAATGAAAAGAAGAGAAGGGGTGTTTCCCAGTTGAGTTCCCCTGTAAATTATTGTTTTATTGTGGTTTTAATGACTGCATGTCATTGCATGTGTTTCCAAATTGTGATTTCCATTCCACATAATAGTAGAGAAAATTTTAAATATCTTGCTTTTAGTTCAAATACATCATTAGTAGAAATTTTATATTAATTTATACATGGTATAAGAGTGGAAATCACACTAGAAACTAGTCAATAGAGCTTCTCCTTCAGAGAGATTTTCAATTTGCAGATTCAGGGAAGCAGTTTTCTTCCGTGTGGGAAAATGTATTTCAATAGATTAGATTGGAGTACACCCTTGAGGGAAACTTAAATTCCATAGCCTGTAAGTATAGGATACAAGTAGTCCTCGATGGTAATGGTGTGTTGGAGTACACCAAAGCTAAAATTCCAAAGCCAGCAGTATTGGATGCACAAAATTTATCCTAGTAGAAGAAGGATATCGCAAAAGCCAAGAGGATCATATTGGAGGGTGTGAGAGAACACATAGTCTCGAATTTACGTGGAAAGGAGACTCCCTTTTCTATGTGGAAGAACCTCATTGAGCTATTCAAAAATGGTAGTGATGCCAAGAAATTGGCATTGAGGGACAAGCTTAGAAAAATCCACATGTAGAAAGGTGAAACCATTCCACATTACCTCTCCAAGTTCACTCGTTATCAATATGAGCTTGGAAGAGTTGGAGAAAATATTTTCTCTTCATAACTAGTGGGCCTAGCTCTCCTAGGCCTTCAAAAATATTAGCACAAGTACTAGGAATTTATAAATGGAAGGGAGAAATTACCAAATTGGGAGGAACTTTGGCCCAATCTGGTGCAGGAATAAATTTAGAGGAACACTAGAGATGGAGTAACATCCAAATATGAGGAGGAAAAGAATTTAGACTAAGTTGGGAAGGGTTGGAAAAGAAATGGAAATAAGGCCCAAAGAAAACCAGAGTCCATCCAGAACAATGGGAAGAAGAAGGACCTAATAAAGATAAAATATTTTCACTACTACGAATTTGGGCACTACGTGAAAAAGTTTCCACACAAGAAGTCTAACAAGAAGACTTGAGGGGAGTAGGAGGTGAAGCACTTTCCACGCAATTTGTATTAGACTTAATCCCGATTGTATGCATGGAAAACACTATAATGGGGAGTATGTGGTATCTATATTCATGTGCCTCATTCCATATGACCAGATTCAAATAATTCCTTAGTATCCTAGAGGAGAAGGATCTCCAAATGCACATAGAACTTGGGGATGATGGTTGGTATAGTACTAAGGGAATTGGTTCCATAACCTTTTAGATGCAGTCGGGCTCCCACCTTCACCTGAGAGATGTCATGTATGTACCTAGGTTAAAGAAGAACTTAATGTTTATAGCTATATTGGAGGATAGAGGCTATGATGTTTTTTTCAATAAGTGGGAAGCCTTTCTGAGACACATATCTATCGAACATGTGAAGCATATTGGATTTCAAGTGAAGAATATCTACAAATGTGAGGCAAAATCTTATGTTGCAATAATTAGCAAGGAAGAAAAGGTGTAGAGTCGAGATGTTAGAGAACTCTGGCATCGTTATTAGGATATTCCGACACATATGAAATAGTTAAGTATAACTTGTTCTAGTGTAAATTTAGGTAAAATTTGTTTCTTTAGTATGTAATTTTTCAACTTATAATCTGACGATCACGATATGTAGTGATCTGAAAGTTCTCGGTGTTATCAACACTTGATCCATGGATTAACACTTGATTGGTAAATTTTCCTTATATATATATATATATATATATATATATATATATATATATATATATATATATATATATTAATAAATTTCCTGAAGTGGCTGCATTGGCCCAGACCGTGGACTATTTCCCTCTTCGAGGGTTTTAACCACGTCAAATATTGGTTCAATGATCTGTGATCTGTTTGTGAGCGGTGACCTTTAGTGTTTAATCTAAGGAACTTACCCTGTAAATTCCTACATGGAATCAGAGTTGTTTAAGGGTTTCACCCGTTGTTGATCAAAATCCAAAGCCGATTTGACTACATGTGACTATCATTTTCCAGATCTACTATTTTTTACCACTTTCGGGCCAAGAGAATTTCTCTGTTGTGTCTGGAGTCTTTATTCTAGTGAGGAACCCATTTATTTCATGTGAAAATGTTTTTGGTTGCCCTAGTTATGTCATTTTAGATCTATAGGTATTAATTATTTTTTTAGTAGTTATATTTATTTATCCCTCAGTTTATTTCGGTCTATAGTTTTGTTTTGTTTTTTCAGATCTATACCTTCTTCTCTGTGTATGTTCTTTTCTCTGTGCTCTGTGCGATCTGGCATGCTCTTTCCCCGCGACTTTGTTCGATATCGGGAAATAAAAAATAATGAGAGAAATATTTAGTTTATGGGTGGACTAACCATAAATATAACATTTTTCCGCAAGGCCTGTATATTTTTTTGGTTTGTGTTGTTGGTTTTTTGCAGGAAAAAGAATGCACATTAAACAAAAAAAACCCTTCCTCCTTTCCAACAATTACTAAACTTTTTAACTAGCTCACTTGGTGTAAGGTTACTTTATGAGGATAGAGGTCTTGGGTTCAAGTATTTTGGTCAAGTTTCTTTTTCTAAAAATATTTTTGTCAAGTTATTTTTTTCTAAAAAGTTTTTTGTTAAGTTTTTTTTTTTAAAAGCACATGTAACTTATATTTTAAAGTTACTTTATGTAATAGTGTTTCTCACCTATTATAAAAATTGAGTCACTTACCGTATAAAGTCACTTTATATTTTATTTAAGTTACAAGCTACTTGACCATTAGTTCATAATGTAACATTGTAAAAGTGACACTCACTTATTTATAAAATTTGGTCACATAAAGTAATATTAAAAAAAAAAAAAAGTGATCTCGTTATATTAAGTTTCGAAATGAGAGAATTTTATTTTTTAAATACAACTTCATCATTAACTTTCAACCTATCACATGACTACTTGGCATCTACTTCAACATTTCTTCAAAAAGGAAAAAATTCTTCATTCGGAAGCCGTTTGCAGAGCCGTTTTTTTTTTCAACCTAATTTTTCAAGAGCTTTCCATTAGGGAACTTAGTTTCAACATTTATAGCGTCAGTTTTTAAAAATGGAAAGTGCATGTTCGGTTATTTTTAACAACACTAATTATTTCCAATGGTTATCCTAAATGGTAGAATTAATTAGAAGTAAAGGGCTTTGATGGCAGATACATCATATGGATGTAAATACAATCTTCCTCAATGGGGTGATTGAGGAAGAGGTGTACATTGAGTAGCTGGAAGGTTTTGAGACCTTTGACAGGGATTCATATGTGTGTAGACTCAAGAGAACATTGTATGGGTTGAAACAAGCACCTCATGCTTGGTACACCAGGATTGACAACTATTTCACCAAGAGTGAAGCAGATGCAAATTTTTATCATATTGTGGTAGAAGGTAAAATTTTTATCTTTGTACTTTATGTCAATGATTTGATACTGACAGGTGATGAGAAGCTCATCAAGTCTTGCAAAGAGGATCTTGCAAAGGAATTTAAGACGAAGGACATGAGGCTCTTGCACTATTTCCTGGGATTAGAAATATGAAAAAGAGATGGGGAGATATTTGTATCTCAGGTCAAGTATGCTAACAAGATCCTCAGGAAGTTCCACATAGAGGGAAAAAAACCCGCAGAGACTCCTCTAGCAGGAAACCAGAGGAAGGAGGATGCTACTTCAAGCAAAGTAGTAGATGCTATTGTTTACAGTCATCTTGTGAGTTCCCTCATGTATTTGGTGAACACATGACCATACATATGCTATGCACTTAACCATATTAGTCAAGCTATGTTTAAGCCTACCAAGCACTTTTGGAGGGCATGCAAGCATGTATTGAGATACCTCAGAGGCACTACAGAGTATGGGCTATGGTAGAGATGGACAGAGGGAGTGAAGCTTCAAGGCTTCACTGATGAATATTAGGTGGGGATTCCATCCGACAGGAAGAGCACATCAATGAGAATATTCAACATAGGATCAACAAAAATTCAGCTACAACAAGAAACATATATCATTTTCACTCAGTTCAGCAGAGGCAAGGTACATGGCGCCTAGTCAGGCAGCATGTGAGGCCATCTATATGGGGAAGAAAATTTTTGGTTTGTTTGGTCGAAAGATGGATCCGAAGGTGATTTATTGTGATAACCAGAGTTGCATAGAACTCTCTGTTAATCCATTTTTTCATGCCAGGTCCAAGCATATTAATATTTGGTATCACCATCTTAGAGATTGTGTGCAGAGGTATATTATGTCATTAGAGTACATTCCCATAGAGGAGTAGGATGCATACATCTTGACTAAGGCACTGTCAAGAGGAAAATTTGAGTTCGATGGATATAGGATCAGGGTAGTAGAAAAATCCCTTTCTTGTTGAGAGGGAGTGTTGAAATTGGAAACAATAATGGCACCCCAAGGGGGCTTCTAATTTAATTTCTCCTTAGTTAAATTATAAGTAAAAGTTAATTCCACATCTTATGACAGCTTGTATGAGTTAACTGGGTTAGGAAGAATTATTTAGCTCAGTCAATTCGAGTTGAGAGTCAAACTAGAAGCATGTACAAGTCACTCTAAGTTTAGAGGGTCCAGTTGCAGTTTATTTTGAGTTGTAATTAGTTAAATCAGTTATTTGAGTTAAAATCAGTTTAACTAACTAAGATATGAGCTAGTGATAGGTCCAGTGAATTAAATCTTATTTAAATCACATGCAGTGATCAATCAAATAATTGATAATTTTTTATATGCCGCATGTCAGTTCTAAGGAAGGCCCAGTTGAGATTGGTGTTAAAGAGAAGAGAACTATCAGTTGTATAATTAGAAAATTTTATAGGTCATGCATAAGGTCATCAGGATGTTTTGGATGCATTCCACAATCTATTGATGGGAATTTCCTAATTAATAGGGGCTCAATTAGCCCAAGAATACATAAGCCATGCTAGTCAGCCAGGTGCAAGTTTTTGGCTAAGTATTGGACCAAACTTGTCAGGATTAGAGTTAGACATTCAATGGAGTGAAAAGGTTTCTTAGGAAGGGAAATAGCATTGTATTGTTTCATTTTCTTGAATTGATGAAATATATAGATAGTGGGATTTTTAGTTGAGGATTTTCCAATATGCATCTTTGTGTTTTGTGATTGATATTATTTCTCTTTCTTGTTCATGTGATTGTGTGATCGTAATTGGTTTTCGCAATTTGTAGAATTGATTCAATATTTTGTTTTAGTACATTACAAGATCAATTGAATATATTTAGATATTTCTACACATCAGACCTTATTGATGATTTTCAGATAAGTATGAGGTCCCTATGTTCAAAGGTGTTTTTATGTCTTGTACATTACATTTTCATGATGTGTTTTACGAAAATATTGTCATGTTTAGGATGATTCAGGCTAGGTCCTTTTTCAAGTTTTTCATTAGAGGCATTGTATTCTTGTTATTTACCATTTCTGAGAATATGATCAATTTTTGGGCATAAGTTTGAGTCCTAGCCCTAAAAAAGTGGCTCAGAATTTGGGGTTGTTGGCACAAAATTTCCTAAAAAATATTGTAGTCACGTGGAGGCCTTTTTGTGGGAGAAATTGGAGGGTTTCATTCACATGGAGGGCTTTTCTTGGGAGAAAATGGGGGTCTAGTTCAATCAACATGCAAGTTAACTCAGGGGTTTGGAACCTGGGGTGGTTGGTTAGCCTCTAGGGCTCTTGTAGCTCTTAAGGAAGGTCAGTTTGGTTTTTTTTTTTTGATTCCACTTCCTTAACAATACTTGGGGATTTGAATCATATTATAGTAACTCTTTATCACATGTTTACCCCAATGGACTAGTTATCTTGGGTAAATGTGGAATTAGGACGGTTACAGAGTGGTATCACAGCATGGTTCAACCCTTGGAATGGATGGGTTGAATGTATTTGTCACGAATACATGTCGGTTTCATATGTGTTTATTATGCTTCTGTTATATGTGTTTGTTATGTATGCATGAAGATAGTTATTTTTACAATTGTTTTTCCATATAAGAGTTGATGTTGTTATTGTTGGGATGTTTTTATCGTGAATGAATGACAATTGTATATGAATTGGTTATGCATGTAAGTGTCTATGTGTTGTTGTGCATGCATTGTGTCTAGTTGGTGTTGTAGTTGTGACATCATGCATGGTAACTGGGATGATGATTGAGATGATGTTTATACACTGCTATGATTATGTTTATACATTTATTGTGCTAATCTTGTTGATATTATAGACGATATATCCTCCCTTGAACTATATTGTTCTATGTTGATTATGTTTATATTTTTGTTTAGAAAACATGATAGACTTGCAGGAAGAACAAAATGAAAGATGACTAGAAAAATGGTAGACTTAAATTCACAAGACTTTCCCTATAGATATGATGAGCAACATGGTGATGGGTACTCGCTCAACATTGCAAACACTTTGATAAGTTTGAAGGAAAAAATAAGAAGTTTCAAAGCAGATAATGAAAAAAATTATTCAATCATAAGAGATACTTTCCAGGGCATAGAAGAAACAAGCATAGGTTAGTGCAGTCATACTTTAGAGCTTGTCAAACCTGTAGAGACAGGGACCACTTAGGATCAATCATGGACAAGAGGACAAGACTAATGGAGAATACAGTATGTGGACATCCATGTGTGGAACAATTTTCATCTGCATGTACCTTTCATTCTTTCTTTGGTGCATTGAAACATGTCTAACCATGGACATGGCTACAGAATTCTATATTAGCTGCAGAATGAGAAATATTTTGTAGTTGTAGAGATGTTTTGATTATATTTCACAAAGAAACAATAGATTCTAAAACATGGATGATTAATACCTTTTTATATGATTGAGTAAGTCTGTGATTATCTTAATTAGGATGAAACTACAAAAAGATGGTCATAAAAAGATAAAGGAGAGGAAAAAGGGTAGTAAAAAATAAAACAATTTCGGACTTCAACATTCCCCCACGCCAAAGGTTTTGGGTAATCTAATTTACTATTAAATTAATTCTCATTAATTTTCAAACCAAGTGTTTCATTACTCGAGACTTGGAAATGAATTCAAAGCAATTTTATTCTAAAGAAAGTATTTCAAGGTCTATTCAAACAATGGAAATATATATTCTCGTGAACTTTAAAGCAATATTATTCTATGAACTTGAAAACCAAGATTATTCTATTTTGTTTTGAAGAGAAATTTAATCTAATAAACTTGGAAAGAAAACTAAGTCTATAAATTTGTGAAAGTAAAGTTGATCAAAAGACTACAATACTTTGAAATAAATAAATATTCTAGAGTATAAAAACAAAGAGATGTTTGCACTCTAAACCAGATTCAATCATATCTTATCATGCATATATCTGAGAATTAAGCTTAAAATATAATTTGAGGTAAATCTTTTGGTGTTTTTGGTTCATTATCAAACACTTGACCTGTAATGAAATAAGGAGAAATGAGTGCAATTTTAGTTTAAAAAACTGAGCAATGAAATGAAACTGAACAACTAAATAAATTGAAAATATGAATGAATAAAATTATGATCTAATTGAAAAGCATAAGAAACTGAAAAAAATAATAAAAGACAACTATACTATCTCTCACACGTCCTCAGGGGAGCCTTTTGGTGAGTGTGAGATGCTTAAAAACTCAGATCACAAGACTGGAATCAATAATCACATTCAGAATTGTGCCATAGAAAATATTGCATTCATTTAAAAAAAAAAGGAGTTTTCTTTTGCAATACGCAATAATGGTTACAAATTAATATTCATCCTTGACATCTCATCAAAGAGACTGCACTTCATAGCGTTTTGAGGAAATTAACAAACTCAAAATTTTATTGTTGGAGTTCTGGTCATGAGATATTTGTAAATTAGTTTTGAAAATAAAATCCAATCTTATTTAATGGATCCTTGGATCAAATTGTAATATTCCAAATTAGGAACAACTATACTATTGGGAATATCTCAAGATATTACCAATGTGGAGATCAGTAATACATAAACATGAGCTGGAAAATAGCAGTGAATGCATTAATACAAGAATGCCGGAAGATCCACATAACCATTACATTAGATTATAGCAGTAATAATGTATACAATATCTTGAGGAAAATGATCTCTCAAGATAGGCAATGCAACCCCAATGAAACATATACATGGCACATGAAGAAATACTGCTATACAAGAGAAGCCCTAGCTATGACTGTGCAATCCATGAAGCAGACTTGCTGCAAATAGTGTCAATACACAAATATGACAATATAAAGCTCAAATAAATAAGGGGGAGCAAGATCTCAACCCCTAGAAACTACAATACACAATCCTTAAAAGGATTGGCTGAAATATATACAAAATGGCAATTTTGTAGAAATGTTGGAGTTGCTGGGCAGCAGCTGCAACTTAGAAAATAGACATGAATGTAGATAGCTGATGATGCTACAAGTGATGGATGAATCTCATCCAAAGGATCTCTCAGGTGAAAGGTTGATCCAATCCCTGAAGATCTCGCCCTCCAAAATAGTGGAGCAAGTCCCCACTGCATTGGCACTCATAAATAACGCAGTCTATAGAAGGGATTGCGTTGTTGGTGAAGAGAAGAGCTTGGCCTGATGCCAATGATCTGCAATATGCTCAGAAATCTCCCTCACTAACCTCCAAGAGGAACAGAAGCTCCCTCCTCTGAAAGATGAGCCAAGGAAATGGTGTTGTGGAGTCTCCACTGCAACACCCTGCAACAAAGAATTATGCTGCTGCAGAAATAACGTTGTCCTAGAGGAGGTGGCTTTGGCCTTGAGTTTAGAAATGTGGAGCATGAATAAAAATCCCTCAAGAGGCCTCTCAATCAGGTGAATAAATCCTAAATAGGAATTCCCCTGGAAATTCTTGCTAAACAATAAAAGAATGCACAATGTCTGAATAGATAATGAGATCAATAATACAAATCATGAGTAACAATGGCTTCCTTGCCCTCCTTTTAAACAAGTGAAAGCTCTCTCTACATGGGCCCCATCCATTAGGGTTTCCTCTACTAAATATCCTCTTCCTCATTCACACTACGCTGTCTCATAAAGTGATCCACTCCTCCTATGGCAGCGTTGTTGACTTGGTCAAAAATGACCTTGTCTTCATGCATTTTCCCCTTTTCACACTTGAGGGTGAAAAATGAAGCTCCTCTGATGATCCCTTCCACATTATGAGGGATTTTATTCAATTTTTTCATAAGCATGGGCCTCCTTACCCATTTATTTAGTTGCTAGGTGATAAAAGCAAAATTTTAATATTCCATCTAGCTATGAGATAAAATGGTAATATTATTGTCCTCCCCTCCCAAATGTTGCTTGTACTCAAGAAATTGCAAGGATAGAAATGAAGAATCTCCACCCAAGGCATGGAGTCTGAAATATGTTGAGTAACATGTTCCTCATGTAGATCCTCCATCCCCCAAGTAATCATCCCTACAAAGTGAGTTACCTCCCAACATGGCAAATCTTGACAATCATCTTCCACCTTTGGCTCCTGCAATATAGGTGGGCTGAAAATCTAATCTTGGTAGAAAAAATAGCCTACCCCAAATTTTCCTCCTCTCCACTTTGGATAAGTGTAGAGTATATGTTGATCTTGGGCTGCAATAAAGTTTCCCTCTAGTAGCAATATGAAGACTAGACCTCCAAGGATCTCTTCCCCAGCGTTATGAAACATGTTGTCCCAAATCACCTCATATGTGATGAGTTGGAAGTCACCATCATATGGCATCCAATCAATCATATGGCTCACCTCAAATGGAAACAAATGTTTTGTTGTAGTGGCCACATGTCCTCTCATGCTCCCATTAGAACATGCAATGCAAATAATGTGGGAGATCTCTCCCCCAAGGGACACATCCAACCAATGTGCCATTCCCCCAATCATGCTCTCAAAAAATAAAAATAAAACAACAACATAATGAACCATAATGAGAAGCATGCTCGCTTTCATGTTTGGCAAGGGAGAAGGACAATGGTACCTCAATTGTAACCAATGCAGTTTGACCCTCAACTGCAAAAGAGTGTGACAAAAAGTGTGGCCTCTCAACCACTTTCTTGCTGTCCTACTCTCCTCAAATTTATGGAGAAAGTAAATGTTGCATGGTGCAAGGTGAGTATGTCCTCCAAAATAAATTCCCTCCCCAAGTCCTCCTAGGGAGTGGTCACCAATAGTGCTCATGGCCTCAAGTAGACCATGGGGTCTAGAAAGAATAATGCTCCTCCTTGGAGCAACATCCTGTACATATATGGTTAAGGGATGAATATACAAATCATCATGAAAACAAACAATACCCTTACCATAAGTTTTGTGTATGAAAATGGAGTGGCTCAAAAATGAGTCTCCTCTCATCCTCAAAGAGAAAAGAGGTGGTTGTGCTAACTCCTCCAAAGAGTTATGTATCTCCTCCATCTGCACATTATCTATGCATCTCCTCATATGTTGATCTATCAATATCATGCAAGAAAAATGATTCTAGGAGCACTCCACTCCTCTGAAATAAATGAATTATGTCTCAACATGTGAAGCATCCCTTCTCCTCTACTAGTCCAGTGGTCTCCCCGGAAAAATGTCTCCATGCAATGAAACATCCTCAACAAGAGATGACTGAATATATGAATGAACAAGTTTATCCATGCTTCCACTACACAATCCAATCACCTTCTTAGGTGGATCAACCTCCAGAAATGAATAGGGATGTGTACTCCTCATCTCATGATGCTGGGTCTTCTCCCTATCTCCTCCTTGTTTCTCCAAGGTTCCACACCTCCTCAACAATGGCACATGTAAAACATGATTTGTGCCTTGATCTCCATGCATGAGATCCTGGGGAATTCCTTGAAAGAATGCAAGAATCCCTCTACTTGGAGCAAGATCTCCTCCTTCCTCTACATGAGGCACTAGATAGTCTCTAGATGGCACAACACTGTTGCCCTCAGCTTCCTCAACATAGATGGGCAACCCTCCAACAATGTTGCTGCAAATATGGAATCTCTCCCAAGGTGGAAGTAATTCCTGATCATAAAAGGTCAAGGAGTATCCCCTTTGCACCATGATTGTGCCATCTCATACTCCTACAACAGCATACAAGGAATGAGAGCAAATCTTCTCTTTCTCTCCCAAGAATAACCCCAGCAACAAATGTTTTTGCTTCTTCCTCATGCTCTCATCATACAAGATATGTGATGAAGACATAGTGAATCACATGAATGTTGCATCATCACTATGCACCCATACTCTTTGTTGCTTCATGATGCCAACATCTTGCCACATCTTCTCCATCCTCATACCCTTGGAAATAGTGTATGCCAAGTGATGGCCAAACTCCTTCAAGAGTAACCAACGTAGCCAAGCCTCCTGCTGCCCGGTATCATAAATCTGCAAGTAGTTCACCTGCTCCTTGCTCACCATCCACATCCACTCAACCAATTATGGATTCCTTCTTCTATCATTCATCTTGGTATTCCTCCCATGAGGGCTACCATCATCCCAAATCAAATTCCTGCATTTCATGGGATCTTGAAATGAAATCTTCCCGAGGATCAATTTGACCCTATAAGGACTCAAATAGGTGGTAGGCAAAAACTTCCCATCATGATGTGCATGGCTTAAGGAATGTCCAACACAATCATGAGAGATGTTATCCATTCGAAGGTGTCCTCCATCTACTATATACTCCTGAGAGAAGGGAATTACCTCCTCAAACTAATGAAGAATCTTGCACTCCATGATGTGTGGGAGTGCACCTCTACTGAAATCTCTCCGGGAGATCTCCTCCTCATGCATGGCCTTCCAAAAGCAAAGAGGCCTTGGATCTAATGTCAGTAGAAGTCTCTCTTTGAGATGTGGCATGTTCATTGAGAGAGTGTCATCTAGAGATGAGAAAGAGTTTCTTATCTCCATATGTCTACTCCTTCTCACTACTTCCTTCATGGCTTCCTGAATGAAGCCACCCTGTGAATTCTCACATGAGGAATGATTCCTCCTTTCTCCACCATTTCTTAGTGTAGTGCTATTCTGCTACTCTATATCAATTGCATGCAACGATATAGACCCATCCAAAGTGTTTGCTGAAATGATAAGAGATGGATTTTCAATCATACCTTGGTGAAATGTGGAAGCTCCTTGCAGGGCTGCAAGAGTTTCCTCCTCATAATTGTTGGCCTCCCAATCTGTTGAAGATGAAGGCTGCTCCTCGATGGTCTCAACATCGTTGTTACATTTCTCATCAACTAGTGGTTAGGGATTCTCCCTCTTCTGGCCAAATCTCCTGATCATTCTTTGAGAAAACTCAGCAAGAGTTGAAACCCTTGCATGGCTTAGATGGTTTATCCACCAATTCTTTGCTTCACCTTCAAGGTGCAGCGTTGTAACTTCTACAACCCCTATGTCTACTATAGGATGTATTAGGAAGAAAGCCTCTAGCTTATTTACCCAAACCTATGTTGCACAAGTGTGTGATCCATCAAATGTGGACAATAGAAATATATTGCCTCTCATCATCCCATAGTTGTGGGGTCTTCTTTCTTCTTTCTGCTAAATAAATTATGGAAAAGCTATAGTCTCTTGGAAGGCTCTAGGTTTTTCTTGGTATTCAGCAAGGTACTCACTTAGAATTTCGAATTCCAAGTGTTCTTCATGCTTCTGGTCTTCTTCTTTGTGAGAGTAGGAAGTGCATGTTCCTTCCTCTTCCCTTTCTTCAATCTTCTTGACCTCCTTGGAGAGGTCTCCTCTGGATCTGAAAACAAATGAGAGTAAACTCATCTTTTTCATCATCTTGATCTTCTTTAGCTGAGACTCACAGGCTGAGCCAGAGATCATGCTCTGATACCACTGTAATATTCCAAATTAGGAATAGCTACACTATTGGGAATATCTCAAGATATTACCAATGTGGAGATCAACAATACATAAACATGGGTTGGAAAATAGCAGTGAATGAATTAATACAAGAATTCTGGAAGATCTACATAACCATTACATTAGATTATATCAGCAATAATTTATACAATATCTCGAGGAAAATGATCTCTTAAGCTAGGCAATGCAGCCCCGATGAAACATATACATGGCACATGAAGAAATACTGCTATACAAGAGAAGCCCTGGCTATGACTACACAATCCATGAAGCAGAACTGCTGCAAATAGTGTCAATACACAAATATGACAATATAAAGCTCAAATAAATAAGGGGAGAAATATCTCAACCCCTGGAAACTACAATACACAATCCTTAAAAGGATTGGCTGAAATATACACAAAATGGAAATTCTGCAGAAATGTCGGAGTTGTTGGGCAGTAGTTGCAACTCAGAAAATAGAAATGGATGTAGATATCTGATGATGCTGAAATTGATGGCTGAATCTCATCCAAAGGATCTCTCAAGTGAAAGGCTAATCCAATCCCTGAAGATCTCACTGGCACTTAGAAATAACGAAGTCTATAGAAGGGACTGTGTTTTTGGTGAAGAGAAGAGATTGGCATGATGCCAATGATTTTCAATATGCTCATAAATCTTCCTCACTAACCTCCTAGAGGAACATAAGCTCCCTCCTCTGAAAGATGAGCCAGGGAAATGGTGTTGTGGAGTCTCCACTACAACACCCTGCAACACAGAATTATGTTGTTGTAGCAATAATGATGTCCTGGAGGAGGTGTCTTTGGCCTTGAGCCAAGAAATGTGGAGCATGAAGAACAATCCCTCAAGAGGCCTCTCAAGAAGGTGAAGAAATCCTAAACAGGAATTCCCCCGGAAATTCTTGCTAAACAACAAAAGAATGCACAATGTCTGAATAGACAATGAGATCAATAATACAAAGCATGAGTAACAATGGCTGCCATAACCTCCTTTTAAACAAGTGAAAGCTCTCTCTCCATGGACCCCATTCATTAGGGTTTCCTCTACCAAATATCCTCTTCCTCATTCACACTGCGTTGTCTCATAAAGTGATCCACTCCTCCTATGGCAGCGTTGTTGACTTGGTCAAACATGAACTTGTCTTCATGCATTTTCCCCTTTTCACACTTGAGGGTGCAAAATGAAACTACTCTAATGATCCCTTCCAAATTATGAGGGATTTTATTCATGTTTTCCATAAGCATGGGCCTCCTTACCCATTTATTTAGCTGCTAGGTGATAAAATCAAAATTGTAATATTCCATTTAGCCATGAACTAAAATGGGAATTTTACACAAATATCATCCCATATATGATAATAATGAACTCCCTACCATGAATTTTCTAAATAACAACTCATTTCAATATTTTTGGTGATTGTGCGTTGACTGTGAAATTACAAAACCATTTTCTCACGCAATCTACAAAATAGGGCTCCAATGAACCCCACACATATTTAAAATGGTAACTAAATTGACGAAATTTATCGTGGAGAACCTAACTGGGCTTGTTTTGAAAAGAAAAAAACCCATGTTTTTATTTTTCAAAATTCTTTTGCATTTTCTCAGAAAATGTGTTTGAAGTTGACTAGTCAAAACTACTGTGTTTTTCCTTTTGATCTCTTGCTGGAGTTCCACATGTGCAAGCTGGGTAGAATTTGACCAATAAAAATCCATATTGGAGCTTCTAGAAACCAAGTCCAAGTGTCATATTTCCTTCTAGAGTGGTGCTACTACCTTAACCATGGAGATAGCTACATAAACTTAACTGAGCTACAGAAACTTGAATTGGCCAAACTGCCATTAGTAAACCATGCATAATTCTTCTTAATCTATCAGGAATAAAATAAAAATATATTAATTAACCAATTAGACATATATAGGCACATCATGAATAATTATGGTAAAAATGGTGGCATGTGAGTGAAATAGTGCAATGGATGGTTGGAATGAATGACAAAGACAAGTGAGAATGTTGAAAAATCAGTGACCCAACAATGCTCCAAAAATATCTCCAAGTGCTGAGATACTTAATTTGACTTTGATCCGCTCCTAGATCCAGTTTGATTAGGAAAGGCAACATGTGCTTAAGCAACTATCTCTGTAACGACAACAACTCCCATAACCTTAATTAATCCAAATCGGTAAAGGAATTAAAATGTAATCATGTAACAACAAGCTTCGACAAACCATCCAAACCTAAAACAACCCATACATTAGTTTTATGATTAAAAGCAACCTAAGAAGGTAGTTATAATGTTAAATTATAAGTAGAATTGGACTAAGTAAGCGACAAGTGAAAAAGAACATACCTAGGTGAATAAGGGTTTTTACAGTGATAAGATATGGTCCTGTTGGTCAAAAATGGATAAAAGAAATAGGAAAATAAGTAGGAAAAATATGACAATTTTGTGACCCAACATCTCCCCCCAGCTTAAGTGGTGGTGGTTACAACAGTTCAATTATAAAATTTAATGGTGTTAGAACAGTCTAATCATGCAATACTATGTCAAGGTGAGGTATGTATTAATTGGACAAATAAATGGATTTTATAGATTCAATTTGATTAGGAAAGGAAACACGTACTTAAGCAGCTGCCTGTGTAACAAAAACAACTCTAGGAACCTTAATTAATCCAAATCATTAAAGGAACTAAAATGTAATCCTATAACAACAAGCTTCGATATACCATCCAAACCTGAGACATCCTAGCCATTAACCATTAAACTACATATCCTATAAGCACCAAATACCTTAGTTATTGAACCTTAATCCCTTAAATCCTAACCCCTAATCCCTTAACCCTAAATCCCTAAATCCCATAATCCTCAAAGTCTCTATCCAATTAACCCTCAAAGCCTCAATTAATTAACTATTTAGGCACATATGACGCTAATTCCTAGGATAAAAAGGGAGCTACCTAAGGAGGTAATGTAGGTGAAAAAAAATAATAAAAACTTGATGCTATTACTGGCGCTATTTCTCGAGAAATTGATGGCATTATTTCCACCGTAATTTATGATGCTACTTCTTGCGATAATTTCAGGTGTTATTTACGACGTTATTGACATTGAAATTTACAATGTTATTGTTTCCTGAATTAGTGCCTAAGTGTTTTGGCTGACAAAGGTAACGCCCATCTTGATTAATAACATTGACTTTTTCACAAAACTGGAGAAAAATACACTAAAACAGTCCTTGAAAGCAAAAAATGGAGCTAATCATAGGGATTTTTTGTAGTGATTTCTTGAAGTTGTCATGGGTAAATTTGAAGCAAAAATTTTACTACATGTCCTAGAGCATACTTTGATACTTGTCTTGAAGAAAGAAGAGTTGAAGCAATCCTTGTTTAAGTGTTGGAGCTAAGTTTTTGAGCCTTTTTTGGAAGTCAGTCAAGCATTAAAGCTGATTTCAAATTATGAGGTATGATCTTTTCTTTGGACTATAATGAATACTGGAAGTCAAAGTATCAGTAGTAGATATCTTGGATATTCAAGAAGCACACTTGAAGTGTAACATAGATAACAATGACCAATCAACGACACTTAGACAAGTTTAACAAAATTTTGTTATTCATTATCTGAGCATGTATTAATAAAAGTTGACAGTATCTATATTACTGTAATTGGGTCATTTTCCTTGGTACGTGAGCCCAAGAGTTTTTATTTTATCTTTTATTTTATAGGGTGGCAGGGTGGTGCTAGGGAAGGAATTTGTAGCCTCCTTCTAGAGGTTGTCACCTCCTTCCAGTGGGAGCTGGTAAAATTTTTATTGTAGTCCTTCTAGTTGTAGTTGGTAAAATGGAAGTTGTAGTTTCCTTTGTAATATAAATAAATTGGTCACATAATTCTTTGTACTCTTCATATGATATGATTGGCTAATGCTTGAGATATTTAAATTATTGAAATTTATGAAATATTGATTCACCACCCCTGTCATTATTTTTAACAATATATTCTTTTTATTTATAACTGAACAATAAAAACATAAAATATAAAATGCATTTTAAAATTCATTTGTATTTTTTTTGTTTTAAAGTTAGTTGGAGATCTAGTTGTTAAGTCTTGATTTTTTTTTCACTGCAATCTATACTTTTTCGTCTTTGATCTAGTTTCTCAATTGGTAGGCCATAGATAGCAATTATTTTCGACATGATGTAATTTTTAATCATCATTGAAACTTCCAGCTTACAAAAAAGGTTACTTGGACATTTATATAACTTTGTAAAAAAAAAAAACAGAAACATGGCTCGTATCAATTAGTTTGTCATTAGGGAAACTAGACCAATAGAACATATAGGTGGTTTTAGGCCATAGTATTAGTCCAAAATTGATAACAGCATAATTCAAGTTTAACAATATAATTAATATAAATATAAACTTATAACTATAATGTGATACCTTATAATGTCTTAGAGAAAAGTAAACAAAATTGATGGTTTGAGCATTCAAATAGAAGGGGAGTCCACTTGTATAATGTCATGAGATCATGTATTCTATTCATAATTGATGATCTCCAAATCAACTAACTTCTTCACTAGTATAGAGAGTTTGGAGTTGCATCTCGTCAATCTTAAGGACCTATATGTATATGCATATGGCTTAGCTCAATCAATTAAATGTCTACACAATGCATGTTGTTAATTTGGAGAAGCCATGGGTCAAAGGTTTAAATTCCCATTAACCATAAACTATGTTTGACCTTATCACTTATGTTCTCCCTTATAGGAAACATGTTGGCCAAATGGTTTAATTGATTGAGCTAACCCTTGGGGAACTTAATCTTATTTGGCACATGCACACATACATGAATACACATTATAATAAATGTCATAAGTTTTGGTTAGCCTAAAGGTTATTAATGATTTAAAGGCCAATAGTATTTCTTTATGGAGAACTCCTTCTTCCCCATAATTTTTACATAAAAAGTGGATTTACCACTAGCATTGTGGTTAGTAACACCAAGGGACTTGAGCAAATTGAACCTATGACCTCTACATTGACAATATGCCATTGGTGCATGGTTAGAGTAATTAAGCTAACCGATGGATATATATATAGTAAGAGTGGGATCCCACTCTTACCCGAAATATCTAAATGGAAGGGGTTTTAGACATTAGTGATAAGAGCACCTTATAACTGAAAAGGACTCAACCATTGTAGGGTCTAATATGTTTTAACTTATTTGATAGATTGGACTTAACTATGAATGATTCAAAAGCCAATAGTCATCTTCTCATCAAACACTCCTTCCCTATAATTTCTAGATAAAAAGTAGATTGACCAATAGCATTGTGGTTGGTAACACCAAGGGACTTGACCAAATTGAACCTATGGCCCCTATATTGGGAAGATATATATGGTGAATGGCCAAAGTAATTGAGAATATATATATAACCAAGGAAAACCTTGTAGGATCCCCCTCTCTTGAAATATCTAGATGGAAGGGGATCCATTATGTAGTGTCTCATTTGTTTTAACATATTTGAGAGATTAGACTTCATTATTTGAGGCAATTTTATCTATTAAATGCCCTGTTTTATTGACTTTGTAATGAATATAATCCTCAACTATCTAATTATTTTGAGTGCCTTTAATTGACAAAGACAATTTTGAAAAAAAAAGATATTTAAATTATTAAACTTGGATGGATAAAATGTGCATTGATATGATGTAATTAACCTTAATCATTCATAAGGTTATGATACATGAGTGCATGTTTTGTGCAATTATGTTTAGATGGTATCAATAGTTTGTATAGTGTGATAGAGAAGCCACAAATATATATTGACATAGTATTATATCAAAATTGTATAGCCTCCAAATTTAGTTAGCATGTTTTATGTGATTAATGACATATGTTGCAATTTATGATTGTAGCGCAATTTAATTCATTTATTTTACTATGCGCAATCTCAGAGAATATGCTTGTCAAACAATCCACAAATGGATAAGGGGGGTTGTATGGAAGTGTACAAGGTATCATTAGGAGAGAAGGAATAACATTCATGTTCCCCCTCCTAACACTCTGTTTTTTGAGACATGGGTTGAAAAGCTAATGCCATTGTATTTAAAGTTTGCATGTCTCCATGAGGGTAGGGCACGAATTTGGTCACTCATGAGGTTAAGCTAAGGGGAATGTAATTAGGAGGTACCTTTATTCTCTCAACAAGGTAGCAATAAAGTTGAGTTAACAAGATCTCAAAAATTACATCATTTCCCTACCAAGAAATTTAGATGCTTGAAGCGCATGCATGAACATAACACCTTTAGTACTTACTAAAAGGTAACTATTGAAGGGCACGAAGAAGCATGAAAACCCTAATATTGATCACAGCAGTTGAGTACACATGAAATTTTTTTGATTAACTATGTAAATGGTGGTTGACTTGTTCCTAACTCCTAGCTTATGCTTTAACATTCACCTCCTAACCTTAATGGTGGAAATATTCACGGTATAAATATTTTTTTTCCATGTTTTTAGTAAATAAAATGAATAAAAACATGTAAAATTTGTTATGTGAGATTTACAAAAAAAATCATATTAATTATTCTTTTGAAGGTATTTTAAAATTAAAACTACACTTTTAAAAATTTATAAAAAAAATATTTCAGCAAAAGTAAAGTTAAAAAGCTTTCACTTGTAAATAAAAGCTATAATATTTATTTATAAGGATTAATAATAATTTAGCATGTTGTAACTTGTTTATGAAGTGTAAATCAATTAGTTTAAGTGGGGTTTAGTCCCTACTAAATCTTAGGTTCAAACCTCATGGAGAGAGATTGGGGATGGAAGCCAATTTTGGGGGAATTAAACTATCTCTAGGAGCATCCAAGCTTTACTAAGTTTCGCACAATCTTAGTGATAACATCACACTAGTGGGTAGATTGTTATTCAATCCAATAAATGAGATGACCTTGACTTAGGTTTAACATATTTAGTAAAAACTAACTAATAAATAACACATTATCAAGTTTAGCATGATATTATGGGCATCTTATACTTATTCTATTAATGTTTTTTGTAGATTTGTCTATTTGTAAAGTAGGTTATTAAATATTTTAAGTTTTCAAATTTTTTTAGTTTTGTTATTTTTGAAATTTAATTAGGTAAATATTTCTCAAAATAATATTTTAATTAAATAAAATTATAATAATTTGCAAATCAATTTATTATATTTTAATATTTGAATTACATTTAATTTTGTAATGTTAATATTTGATATTTAAGATAATTTTTATCAAATTAAATACAAAATTATCATCTTTACATTTTATTATTTTAAATGATAAAGAAAAGTCAATTCATAATACTTAAAACAATATTTTAAAATTTTTATTTATTAATAACATTTTTATTAGTGACCCACGACCTACAGTAGATATTTGACTAAAATATATTCTAAAATATGAAACCTACACTACAAGGGTTAATTTCTCTTTAGATTTATGAATTCATTATTTATTGTGTTATGCTTATGCATGCATTAGATAAAATATGGAAAATAGATATGATATGGAAACTCACAAACCACAATGAACACAACATATGATATGGGAAACCCTTACGAGAGAAAACCCAACTGAAAGATGAGGTTTCTTTGCTCTCTCTTTCTCTGAATGGAAACGGACGCAAGTACAAAGGAGTGAAACCTATGGTCCATGAGCTTCTACAATGGATAAGCCCTCTCTGTTTGCTATGTTTTTATCCATTCTAAGCTACTCTTCTCATCTATGGGAAAAAATGCACTCAAATAGAATGGAATCCCTTTTCCTCCTAGTGGCCTAGTTATATCACAACCTGCTAACCTAGTAGTGGTTAAGTTTGACTCCTTTAGCTCTTAAATAGAGTTACGATGTTGAATATTCTAAAGTCGTCTTCATTATGATCATGTGGTTGAACCATTCTCCATGAATAACGAGGGTTGACATGGGATTCTCTCGAATCATGGTGGTCAAAACAAGAAGGTCAATTTCCAAGTGGCATAACTTTTGCATATAAACTCTGATCGAGACACTTCTTGTGCCATTAGAAATGTATATGCATGTAGAATAAGACTAATGGGTGCATTTATTAAGCAACAAAAGTTTAACCCTAAAAAATTATGCTTAGTTCCTCAAACTACTTCTAGAAAGTTTTAGGCTCCAATTTTCCAAACTATGACCTGCTAATAAAAAAATGGTCGAATGAGGTGATTCCTCCAATTTTTCCACAGTGAAATAATCAAGATGGATGAAAAATAATATAATGATCCAATATGGATCATACCTCCCCTTTTTGGGAGGATTTTGTTCACCAATTCTTTTTTAAAAAAATTTTCTATCAAGTTCACGAACTTTGGAGATTGGTGACCACTACGTCCATGGAATATTTATACTAGATAGATCCACCCAAAGGGATCACTTCCTGTTGGATCAACCACAGATTTTGACCTATATAGAGTCAAGAGAATTAAACTCGTAGTCTCTCAATAGTAAAGGTGTTTTAATGAACTTGACCAATTGAGCTAACTCTTGAGGTTGTTCCCCAAAAGCTTATACTAAATGAGGTGAGAAGCATTTTCCTTGACCTTCTCCTTGGAGTACCATTTACCCTTCCTTGGAAGTTTTCCTTTAAACCCAATTTTATAAAGGTCATGTTGCCCCCATCTTGTAATTTTGGACCTCTTTTAAAAAATTGTATAATATGCCAACCCTGCCCCAGCTTCTGGTGTCAAATCCTCAACAAAAGGTAGGACCTATTCCTCTTCTTGATATAGCATGAAAGGCTCACAAAGTTCAATTTTTTTATATCCACCATTGAAAAAATTCACATGTATGGGGGTAGACTGAGTCTATAGGAATTATATCCAACCTTCTCTAGTATCTTAAAGGGATCCTGTTGCAAAGCCTTTATTTTATTACCAGGGTCATGTAGCATTTCCTCATTTAGTTGTACCATACTTTGTCTCCCACCTTGAATGACTTCACTAATTTTATGTTGATCATGTCCAACCTCTTATTTTTCCTATGACTTTTTCAACATCTCTGTTACATGTAGATGAATCTACCTGATCTTTTCAACAATTTTTTATGTCCCTAAGGAATCCATAACGGACCCTCTCTCACCCATCCTTGTTTCCCATATGCAATATCCAAAGGTGAAGGTGGAAAATATCCAAAACAAGCATTCTTCAAAATTATGTCATGAAGATGGATCACCGTTGGGATTTGAAACGTTGACAAATGTATTTCAACATTGTGGATAATTTGAAACATTCGTCTTTAATTGATAACCACGAGAGTTTAAAAACCATCATCCAAAGAAAGCTTCAAATTTGGACTTATCAATGAAAATGTGGATTTCTATGTTACAAGAGTCTTGTCAATACTAGATTTTCATCCCAAGTCTTAGGGTGATTCTGCTTGTAACCCCTCAAATTTGCACCAAAATCATGTTGATTATCTTTGTTTGTTCATTTGTCTATAGATGGGATGTTGTAGATCTATTTAGCCTTGTGTTCATCTTCTTCCACAATGTAGTAAAAAATGCACCAAGAAATCTTGTTTCCTTATATGAAATGATGCTCGTTGGAATCCCAAAGTGCACCCAGACTATTCAAAGAAAAAGTTCACTTCTTCTTACAGGCTAATAGTCTTTTGATAGGGAATTAGAACGCACATCTTGTTAAACTTGTCAACTAACACGAATAGGTATTCATGTCCCTTCTTGGTTGTTAGAAAACCTCGCACAAAAACCATTGAAAGTTTTTCCCAAGGACGAGTGGGAATAGACAAGGGATGATATAGACCCTATTTCCTATTACTAAGCTAGTTGGTACACCAAAGCATGCATCCTCTTATGAACCTAGCTACATCATCTTGCATCATGAGCCAATACACATACCTTTGCAAGTTGGCCATTATCTTCCCTACAGCAAAATGTCCTACAGCCTTCAAGGTGTGAGCCTCTTTGATTCGCTGCAATTGCACACCTTTAGGGACACATAACTTATTTAAGTTATAGAGTAACCTTTAGAAACACATAACTTATCTAACCTATAGAGTAGCCTATTGGAACACATAACTTATCTAACCTATAAGGTAATCTATAAAGAGTTTGGAGATTATATCTTAATAGAAAACGATTGTTTTTTTATTCATACTTATTAAATTCCTTCTCTCACATTTTGTTGTTTTGTTATTGGTTATATTTGTATATTTCTTTATAGTTTATATTAATTTTTTTTAGTTATTAGTCATATTTGTATATTTCTTTATAATTCATATTAATTTTTTTTAATGCTTAAAAATAACTTAAGCTAAAAAAAATCCCATTATTAAATGGAAGAACAATATGTTCAAACATGTAATCAGTAATAAATGATCCAAACAAACCTACTTATTAGGCTTCTCATTAGAATAAAACATTAATTTCATTGTACATTGTATATAATTAATATAAATATTGGAGATTTTTAAAAATTAAATAAAAAACAATATATCGTTAGAGAAAGAGATTTTAAAGTGGTGGAAAAGGAAGGTCTAAAATTAGTTGAGAAATCACCAGGCCACCAAATTAAGGTTCTTGTCCAGAAAGGCGTGAGTTCAAATGCCACTTGGATTGTGTACAAATCATTTTATTGTCAGGATTGGTAAATGCTCTCGAATGAAGACGACGTTGGTAATTAATTTTTAAATTTTTAAACGTTATCTTTGCCCAACACTCTTCTTACCACAGTAAAACTCGGTTAATTGGAGTAGTGAAAGAGTACTATACATTAGTTAAATAAAATGTAGAAGACTTTGAAAATGTTTATATAGGGATAGCTCAGTTGAAAATGTTCATGCGGGGATAGCTCAGTTGGGAGAGCGTCAGACTGAAGATCTGAAGGTCGCGTGTTCGATCCACGCTCACCGCATTTACTCTTTGGTTTTTAAATTCGCCTGGTCGATGGGCCGTCTACGAGTTATTACAAATCTAAAACTCGTTGAAATGTTTTGTTTGCTTGTGGTTTTTAAAGGTTAGAGTATTTATATTGTGAAATGCTTTTAGCTTTTCTTGTAGTTTTTGAAAGGTTAGAGTATTTATATTGCCAAATGCTTTTGGTTCTTAAATTCGCCTGATGCGATGGGCGATCTCACGAGTTATTACCTGTTCGTTGAAATGTTTTGTTTGCTTGTGGTTTGAAAGGTTAAGGTATTTATATTGCCAAATGCTTTTAGTTTTTGGGTTGTCAATTTGTAAAACTCGTTGAAATGTTTTGTTTGCTTGTGGTTTTTAAAGGTTAGAGTATTTATATTGTGAAATGCTTTTAGCTTTTGGGTTGTCAATTTGTTTCTTTAAGTTGTTTTTAAATTTGCCTGGTCGATGAGCCATCTACGAGTTATTACAAAAAACCTAAAACTCGTTGAAATGTTTTGTTTGCTTGTAGTCTTTAAAGGTTAGAGTATTTATCTTGCCAAATGCTTTTAGCTTGTAAACTTGTTTTTTTAAGTTTGAAGGAATTAAGTTTCTTAAAACCTAAAACTCGCTGAAATGTTTTGTTTGCTTGTGGTTTTGAAAGGTTAGAGTATTTATATTGCCAAATGCTTTTAGCTTTTGGGTTGTCAATTTGTAAAACTCGTTGAAATGTTTTGTTTGCTTGTGGTTTTTAAAGGTTAGAGTATTTATATTGCGAAATGCTTTTAGCTTTTGGGTTGTAAATTTGTTTCTTTAAGTTGTTTTTAAATTTCCCTGGTCGACGGGCCATCTACGAGTTATTACAAAAAACCTAAAACTCGTTGAAATGTTTTGTTTGCTTGTGGTCTTTAAAGGTTAGAGTATTTATCTTGCCAAATGCTTTTAGCTTGTAAACTTGTTTTTTTAAGTTTGAAGGAATTAAGTTTCTAGCCAATTAAATGACATTTTAGGTCTTACATTACAACTAAAAGGTGGTTTCAACCTAGACAATCTATGTGAGAACACTGGTATTCCTTGTGGTTATTGATGATGCTACCTTTAGTGGGATCATATGCTTTATAGTAAAACTTTAATCCCACATATAAAACTAAATAACATATGTGGTTGCAATTTAACCTCTTACAAAAGAGGCAAAAAACTTTTAATTCTTTTAATATCATATAATTACTTACTAAACAACATGAAAAATTTTGATGAAGTTGTAGACTATTTCTTTATGTTTATTATTTTGAATGTTTATGCTTATATTTTACATGATCGAGTTGAATTATTTGTTTATTATTGAATTTTGTCAAGCGGAGATTTAGCATAACATGACGTTATATTGAAGTTGAGTTATATGTGCTTAAGGAATTGTTTCACTATTATTATTATTATTTTACATATATTGAAGGTATGTTCATTGATTTTGGCTTTTGAAATTTCTAAAAGGTGGAACCTAAGGAGCTTCCTTCTCACTTAGTGCAACCTAAGAAGCATTGTGATTATGAGCTTGAGTTTAAACATGGACATATTGGTTATAGATGTAGATCTTAGCATTTGATGAATTTCCCTCTTGCAAAGGGGCACCTTGATTGCCCCTTTGCAAAGGTGCAAAGTTATTGACAACCAACTATTGCTACTTGGAAGGAAATGGATTTTGGAGGACTACACATTATTGTCACTAAGTACCACATTGAGTGAATAATCTCTCATCTCCCTCCATTTTGGGGCATTGGTGCATCAAATAATCATACTTGGACAACTTAGAAGGCAACTTAAACTCCATTTCGTTCCTTTTCCCCCATCCCATTTATCAATACCATTATTTGTTCTATCAATTCCTTGTCGTAAATTGTTGTTAGTATTTTTTTTGTCAACTTTTCCTTTTACCACTAGGTTGTTAATTGACATTTTGGTTCATAGATTGAGCAATATTGATATCTAAGGTTTGTATAGAAGTTGGGGTAAGTTTTACTTAATATGCCTTGCTAATGGTTCCTAAGGGTATAAACTATCACTCTTACCAAATGCCTCTTTCTCTTGGGTTGTCAACTTGCTTCCTTACATTAGAAGGAGATAAGTTTCTAGCCAATTAGATGAAGTCTTAGGTCTTACTTTAGGACCAAAATGAGGTTTCAAACTAGACAATCTATGCAAGAACACTAATATTCCTTGTGGTAATTGATGAGGCTACCTCTAGTGGGATCAATATACCTTCTAGTAAAACTTTAATCCCATATATAAAACTAAGTAGCATTTATGGTTGCAATTTAACCTCTTACCAAAGAGGAAAAAAACTTCTAATTCTTTTCATATCATATAATTACTTGCTAAACAACATGAAAAGTTTTGATGAAGTTGTAGACTATTTCTTTATGTTTATTATTTTGCATGGTTATGCTTATATTGTAATATGATCGAGTTGCATTATTTGTTTACTATTGGTTTTTTTCAAGTGGAGGTTTTAGCATAAATGTGATGTTATATTGAATTTTAGCTAAATCTTCTTAAGGAATTGTTTCACTATTATTATTCTTTACATATATTGAATGTATATTCATTAATTTTGATCATGATTTCATTGATTTTGATTCTAAAAGGTAAACCCTAAGGAGCTTCCTTCTCAGTTAGTGCAACCTAAGGAGCATTGTAATTATGAGCTTGAGTCTAAACATGGACATACTCGTTACACATGTAGATCTTAGCATTTGATAAATTTCCCTCTTGCGGAGGGGCACCTTGATTTCCCCTTTGTAAAGGTGCAAAGTTATTTCCAACCAACTATTGCTACTTGGGAGGAAATGGATTTTGGAGGACTACACATTATTTCCACTAAGTACCACATTGAGTGAATAATCTCTGAGGTCCCTCAATTTTGGGGCATTGGTGCATAAACAATCATACTTTGAAAACTTACAAGGAAACTTAATCTCCCTTTTGTTCCTTCTTTTCCCCATCCTTTTTATCAATACCATTATTTTTTCTATCAATTCCTTGGCTTAAATTGTCGTTACTATTTTTTTTGTCAACTTTTCCTTTTACCACTAGACCGTTAGTTTCCATTTGGGTTCATAGATTGAGAAATATTGACATCTAAGCTTTTTATAGAAGTTGAGATAAGTTGTGCTTAAGGTGCAATAATAGGAGAATTATTATAAAGGGACGCCTATCCCATTTGACTTGCAACTTGGCTAACTTTTATATTTCCAACAAATATTATGACACCATCAACATAGGGTTTTGGAATCCTCCTCATAATCATATTTCGGAGCTTTTGGTTTAGTTTAGTACAAAAACTAAGATTAATAATATATTAGGTCTAGATGTTAGGCCTTACGGATTGCACATTCTTCAACAAATGCCCCTAACAATTCTACATCTTTGGCAATGCTTGGAAAAAGGAACTGCATGAACTAGTTAGTGGGGAAATGGTTTGGTATTTGAGTTTCCTCTCCAACAGAATTATAGAACCATGAATGTTTCCACTCCTAATAGGAAATCCAATATTAGGGATACTTGCACTAACAAACATTATTCTTGAAGAAATATTTTAACTACTTATAGGAACATTGATGGAGGGGTTGGCTCGACCAATTGACATTCCTATAGGGACATTACTACCCTTAGTGAAAACACTAAGATTAGTTGGGATTCATGCCCTTGTGATTGATGAATCGACAACATTCAACATCCTCAAGATGGAATTTAGAAGACTGCATAAAAATGTAGAAATATCATGCATGGGAAAGGACTCTTATTTTAACATGAAGAGGCTCATTTGGATAAACAATTGGAGTATTGAAGTTAATTAGAGGATACTTATCAATGTCTTCTAAATTGGATGATAGAAATATCCTTGAGGAGAAAGAGGAGGAACGTCATGATCTCCTAAGTGAATATTGTCAATACCTCATAAAAAACCATTTTCTTCTTCTTTTCTTACTAAAGGGTTCATAGATCTTGGTCCCTTGAATGCGACTATTCAAAGCAATATGTTTTTTCTTTCGACTCATTTGTTGAATGATTAACAAAATAAAATGTATGCATTACTAGGGGTAGCCTCATGAACTATGGAGTAAAGCTAGGAAAGCCTTAGTTCATGCTAGAATTTTAGGGCAACTAATTAAAAATTTTGAAAGGCCAAGGCTAAGCAGGGAAACACTTTCTAGTTTTAAAACACCAAATCATATGATCATATAAATGAAAAACCAATCAACAAACTAATGTGAAATTGTTAGGTTCTCGTGATTTGGCATATTGGTAGACCAAATGACAGGGTAACATGAAACCAGTCTTTGGAGCCCTAGGACCTAACCTTCTTGGAATCGGAGAGGGATATCTCTATTTGTTTGCAAAGGATATGAACTTGTTTGCTTTATAGGGTTGATTTTAGGCTAGTTATTAAGTGTGAGGTTTTGTTGTTTGTTTTGGTTGGGTATAATGATGAAGAAGCATAGGTAGAAGGAGGAAATCTCTAAGTCATTGGGCAATGGAGTCTAATGGAAGTCATGATAAGTTCATAAATGGATCGGGGAGCAGCATAGGGAAAATCTAACTTGGTCAGTGGATCTTCAAGTTTTTAGGGGTAATGAGATGGACATTAATTGTAAGAATGAAAAGTAGGACAAAGGGAAATCAAGAATCCTTTATCATATGTACTTTTCAACAAGGGCACTTAAATATCATAAACATGAAGATGCAATCAATAGATAGGGCAAACCATAATTTCTTTGATTCAACTAAAGCAGATGATAATTCAAGACAAACTTTTCCAATTAAATATAGAAGGCGAGAAACTCATTTAAATTCTAGTGATTTCACTTTCAAAGACAGAAAACATTTAAGACACAGATATAACTGTAATTAGAGAAGAGGGAACTCCTAAACATCCTTGATTATAGTTATGAAGATCTCTGAAATAATTAGTTAAGCAAGTACAAAGGGTATGATCAAAACAAAACCTCTTTGGTAGAATTTAAAGAATGGTACTTTAGAGAGAGACTTCAAAAACAATGTTTTAGTGGCAGCAAGTAAGCAGGGCTAGCCATAAATCATGCTTTATGGCAACTGTATTCAACTATTTATGAAATAAACAAGCTTAGGGGGTCTAGAGAGTAATTAATAATTCTCTAAAATGTCCTAGCAGAAGAAAACATTAAGGCAGTGAAGAATAAATAGAATTAAGGTGCTTTCAGAAGACATTTCTTAGTCTAAATCTTTTATTATACTGCAACATAGAAAGGTAGAAACATAATGAAACAAGAAATAACAATAACATATTAAGAGCACTTCACCAACAACCAAGCTTAGGGATCTAGTGATCTAGCCTCCTCCATCAACAAACAAATCAGGGCATCCACAAGTTCCAAGACATCAATTTATTTTCAACTTCCAAGAGACTATGTATTACTTCAAAGAGACATCAAATGCCAACAAGATAATGAGTTCAGATGCAGTATTTATGTTGCAAATGAGAAGGTGAAGCTAAGCTAGGGTTTGACTGTCATTTATTACATAGTTAATGAATTCCTAAACTTGAAGACCATGCAAGGCTCAAGGCAGGAATATCTGCATATATTTCTCTGAATAATAACTTCTATCTTAACTCCTAAGGAAAAATAAGTGAAATGTTTGACTTTAAGGCCTATTCATAACTTTTACAATAACTGTCTGGCAGACATAAATATCTTTGCCTCAGCCTAATAACTGCTTAATGCTTTATTGAAGGAAACAAAGCACTAGGTGGCACAAATATCTTTTGAAAGGAGTAATTGCCACAGGCTGAGTCATTCGAATTTGTTTTGGGTAAATCTGCCCTTTGTTTTATCTTTAATCTCTATTATTAGGCCTTAAACTCTGTCTTTTATGCTTTGACTATCTACTTTTTATCATTTTCCTTTAATCTGTTTACAATCTGTTTTGTTATTTTAATCATTTTTTATTTATCTTTGTCATCTTTGACTTTCATCTGTCTACTTTTCTTTCTTTGATCTTCCGCTTTGACTAGCTAACCCTTTTTGTTTTATCTTCTGATTGGGATTAGCCCTCTAATCTTTCTTCTTTCCTCCTTTTATTGTTTCTCTGACTGTTTGTTTTTGCTGTGTGCAGGGGAGGTTGTCTTCGTGGCTAGAGGGTTCCTTTTGATCCATCGATGATCATGCTTCATTGATGATTGATCTTGATGTAGGGACTCTGGTCCCTTAAATTTGAATGAAACCACTGGATCTTCACCCAGCATTTGATCCAATCCTTGTTTGGACTATGGGAGGGCATGGTGGACCTTTCCGCCATTATACCTACATAAAACATAAACAATTAGTAAAAAAACCTGCGGGGAGGGTTTACTACTTTTCAGGGGTTTTTGGGCTATCGGAGGGTGTTTGCAGAGGTGGAGAGGGTTCAGGGGAAAAGGTTCCAACGTGGAACTAGGTGGAAGTTCAAACAGAGGCGGGAGGGTTTGAACTTTGGCGCAGAGAGGAAAGGAAATTTTGAAAACCGGGAATGGTTTTATCATGCAAAAAATGGGTGGTTTGTGGTTTTGGGCGAAACAGACACAATATACCTTAGGGTTCGACACGTGCCTGGAGTAAAACCACCTATTTCATGCGGGTTGCGAAATGCTAACCCCGTCACAACTTTATTTGTGATATGCATCTTGGGCCATTGGATCTCGGGTTAGGAGATCAACGGTGCGGAATGGCTCAGGGGACTGGCGAGCAGGTGAGGGGGTGGGGTCTGGGTTTAAGTGACATGGCAGGACCTTTGTCATTTAGCGCGGGGTTTAAAACATATGTGGGGAAAGGTTGGGGGAGCGATAGCCGTAGGATCGAGGTGGCGAGGTTAGATCGACGACGCGGAGTAACCGGGCTGGAGTACTGTTGGTGTTCAGGTAGGGATGATCTATCCACCCTAATCCGACATTAATATTATCAATCCAGGAGTGTATCCTTTCAAGGCTACGTGCAAGGTATATGCAAGAAAAAATGCTCAATCCGTCAACCGAGGGTTTATAGTCAAAACTTAAAACATTTCCGTGAAGTAAAATTAATACAGAACATTCAACAATCTGAATTAGCAAGAGATAAAAATAACAACCATAGCACAACAGAAATAAATCGACGCATATACACAGACGCAGCACCTGATCAGAAGAGCGGGCCCAGTAAAACCAGATGTATTTTATTGATATATGAAATGTGATTACAGTCGTCTCTTTGAAACCCTGAATTATAGGAACAATGTCCATTTTATACACAATACAAGGGAATAACAGATTTCCCTGAAACATGAGAATCGTGTGTTCAAAAATGGACTCTGGTTGAAATGGCATGAACATTAGATATTCTGAATGGAGCAAAGGGCCGAGAATAGGCCCAGGGGGTCATGGTCCAGCTGTGTGTTCTCCCTTTGGCTTGCCGTTACCGATTCTTGCTACGATCTACTGGAGCGAGGGTTCCTATCTTCAATCTGCAGCCAAACACAAACCTTAGTGCTGCAATTAGGTAAAACCCTGCGATTTTACTTCATTCATCAAAATATCCAAATCGGACAAGTCAGGGTATTTACCTCAGGATTTTATCATAACAAATGTGGGTAAATTAAGCAAAAAGGGGCCAAAAAGGATGATAAAAATGGGCAAAGAAATAGTCGAATTCGGTGCCCAACATCTCCCCCCAACTAGCCTTTTGCATGCCCTCATGCAGCCCGCCGACCCCATAGATCTGAGTTCTGCAACCTGTGAGCTTCATGAAGCCTGGCAAGATCGTACTCCAGAGTCATTTTTGTCCCTGGGACTTTAAACCCATCTGAAAGGAGGACCTCCTTCCACCAGTTTGCCGGAACATTATAAGCTGGAGTATAGACTTCTGACGGCAGCCAAAGAACAGGATATTGAAATCGAATCCCCATCCACTGGGTGCCACATGTTTGGACACATGCCACGTATCTTGGTACTCGAGTGAGTACTCGTGCAAAATTGGGTGCCCCAAAAGGCTCCCTACTTCTGACAACTATTGGTGACATCATCCATCTCCTCTAACAAGCATCCAGAGCTTCAATATGAAAAATAGTTATTTGATTGACACAAAGATCAAGACACCACCTTTGTGTCCTCAACATTCTGGCTTTGTTTTCCTCAAATTTCAAAAAGGTATAGTGCCTGTTGAATACAGTATCTGACCTCTCATGCTCTGCCCTTATTATAAATGGCTTAGTGACTAGGTTGGATTCAAAAGTGTCACAAGCCTTCCACCAATGAATTTGATTGAAAGTATAAGAGGTGAGGGCCCTTAGATGAATGTCCCCCACATATGGGACCGGATTAAAATTCATGTCCAACCATAGCAAATACCCATGCAAATAAAACTCACACATCAAGTGCTGAGTTGGCACATCATGATTCCTCATGATTCGGAGGAATTGTACTCCATCCTCAATCTCATAACTGACCTCATTCTTAATGCTTTCCATGCAAAATAAAAGAAAATGTTCATGCAAAAATAAAGAATAGAAAGAAGCAGGGGGGCAACATGCCATCACCTCTTGCACTATACTCAACATTTTTTCCTTATCATTTTTCAGCTTGGCCACCTGCTTTTCCAGCTGCTCCATCTTAAGTTGCTGCTTGGCATGCCTCATCTTCATAATATCCATACGCTCCACATATCCGAAGATGGTTGCGGAGGCTCTCTCTTAGGTTATTTTGATTTCATTTTTGTACTGGGCCGCAGTGGATTTCCATGTCTGTAGCTCAGCCATTAGGGCATACTCTCAGGCTTCAAAGAACTGTTCAATTGGTTCTGCCTCGATTCTTGTTTTGACCCTATCAACACTGGGTCTCTTGGCTCACCGTCTATACCTGTTTATCTGCTTCTGCGTCTTATACACTTTTCTCCTCAAACTTCTCACTTCCATTTTCAACTGCATTGTTTCTCTGAACTGATGCTGATATCTTTGCTTGATAGGTGGTCTTCGTGACCTACCCAAATCTACTTCCTCTCATTTCACCTGTACTTCCTCAGCTCTGACTATTGGGGGTGAGTTCCTCAGAACTTCCTCTATCGGGTCGACATATGGTCTAACGTCCGCTGCCTGCCCTTCTTCTATTCTTTCTTGCTTTATCCTTTTGATACCTTCTTGCGCCACTGGTGGATTCATCGGGACCGCTTCACTTGATCCCTCCTCTCCACCAATGGTCATTCCTTCATCAATTATATTTTCCTCAATCAATGGTGGCCCCGTAGGATCCCCTTCTGCTGATGTGCCTGCTGGGGTTTCTTCCAGCTGCAGTCTTCATTTCAAATTTGAAGGCAGTGGAATGGCCACATTTTCTTCTTCTCTTTGCTAAGGGGAATGGGTTACCCGTGCCCCTTTAGGAAAAAAGACAGGAAACTGGAACAAATTTTCTCCATCTAACCCTGAGGTCGACGTTGGTTCTTGTGGAGCAGCATCGGCCTCAATTCTTGCTTCTCACGTCATTTCCCTTGTAGCTTTTGTATTCGGAGTGGTCACGACTATTTCCTCCACAGGTTCCATATTAATAGGGGATCCATGTGGAGTGGCCTCTGTGCTAATTACTCTGTCTGTCTACTGAACTGGCTCCGCGGACTGGGCTGGTTCTTGTGGAGCAGCCTCAGCCAAAGTGCTAGTAAGAATTTCTGCAACTTCAATTGGTTCAGATTGCATTTTTGAAGTCGCCTCCTCTTCACATCCCTCAGCCTCCATCTCCATTTCTTTAGGCTCTTCTTGGTCAACATAATCATCCTCTTCGTCTCCCTGCACGGCCTTGTCCTCTTGCATCATTTCTGGTTCCTCTACCCTACCAGCTATGGCAGCTTCGATTTCTTCTTCCGTGGAGTTTCAGAACCACTCCCACGGAATCAGAATCCTGTCAATGGCGTTCAACACTAATAACCACACCAGTCCATGGTGGGAAAGGACCGCTAACACCTTCCGTGCCTCTCAAGCCGAGTTCGCCATCAGATTCAAGCTTCTCAAAATAAAATAAAGCACATTCATTGAAAAGGCTTCCGCTTGGGGAAACTGTAGGTGTGCCAATATACGCAGATGGTATTTAAAGACAGTAGAATATCTCCCTTCACAGGTCATATATTTGATCACGGCGTCTGCAACTTCACTCCATGGCCGCGGCAATGACATTCTATCATACCCCCGGCCCTTCTGTGCAATTCTCTCCCTGGCTTGGAGAAAAGCTTCGGGTAATTCCAGAAAAGGAGTTCTTCTAGAAAACCATCGTTCACCTCCCTGTGGCAGTCTGCTAACCTCTGCAATCGTTTCTTCTGTAACTGGGATTTCGAGTCCGCGAACCCAAGAAACTCCTTCTTCCAGGTTCAGTGAAAATTCCAATGTAATTTTCTCATCCCAGCCATTTAGTCTATCCAAGTAGACGTCCCAACCTGCATTTACAAATATCTTCCATACTTCTCAATTATGCTGGATTCTTGTTGAATCGTCGAGCTCATGGTGCATAGATCGACCACCCATTGCTGTGAAGGCGGAAGCAGCACGATGGCTACAGTCGGTTGGCAGGGGAAGAGTGGCAGGCTCCAAACTGTTAGTAACTGTAACAACGTCATGGCCATTTCCAAATATAATGGATAAAACAGTACTGGTACGTTTGAAATAGATTGCAGTGGTACTGTTAGATATGCTTGGTTTTAATACGGAATGTTTACATGGTGACTGATGTGACTCTTATGTGTGCAAGTACGCATCCCAACTCAACGGTATAATTACAAGGTACTTAAAGTCATTAAATTTAATTTAGTAATAGTCATGTGTCATAAGTACCTTCATTAAGTACGCCGTCAGTTATTATGACGGTACCCTCCCCCCAACTTAAAGTGATGGTCATCCTCGGCACGCTCTGACTGTCCTTTTGGAATATTTAATTAAATCCGTAAAAATCGGCAGAGACGTACCTACGGACTTACCTTAAGGTGGAGTAACAGAAAAAGTGTTTGTCATGAATAGTGAGTAACAGCAAGAGTGAGTGATGGTAGTGACGGAGTAACGACAGTTGCAAAGTAACAGCAGTTACAGAGTAACGACAGTTGTGGAGTAACGACAGTGACGGAGTAACAGTAGCTATGGAATTAGAGCAGCTACGGAGTAACAACATCGACGGTGTAACAACAGTTTCGAAGTAGCAGCAATCTACAGAGTAACATCTTCGATGGTGTAACAGCAACTTCGGAGTCACTTCGGAGTAACAACAACAGCAGTGTAGCAGAAACTTTGGAGTAACAACAACAACAGTAGCAGCACTTCGGAGTAACATCGGAGAAATAGTAACAACAGTGTAGCAGCACTTCAGAGTAACAGCAATAGTAGTGTAGCAGCAACTCCGGAGTAACAACACCAACAATGTAGCTTTCCTCTTGGCCAAAAATCTTTTATTATACCTGCAAAACACAAACAAGTGAGAAATAACCACATTTCTTTTTTTAATTTTTTTTTTCTTTATATATATATACATATTTTTCTGTTGTTAATGGGGGATGAGAGTGTCTTTTGTTGCAATAATCATTGAATCAGCTGAATGTGAAATGGTTTTAACAAAGGCATCTTTAGAGGCTGGGTGATGATATAATTTTAGACGGTGTCCATTTACTACAAATGAAGTCTTATTCTCATCAATTGTAATTAATATAACTGTTCCATTATCGAACACTGCATCCACTTGATATGGTCCCATCCAGCGAGTACGAAGTTTGCCCTTGAAGTCCTTAAATCTGGAGTCATATAGTAACACCTAATCCCCTTCATGAAACACCTTAGTTTTAATAAATTTGTCATGTCATTTCATCCTCTGCTGTTGAACAATAGTAGTTCTCTGGACAGCTGCTGATCGAATCTCCTCTAACTCATTCAGCTGTTCCAGTCGGTGCTTTTGTGCTTCTGATAAATCCAAGCCTACTTCCAGGGTTGTTCTGAGTGAATCCCAGCAATGAATTGCTATTGTCTTTGTCTAGATATTTTCCAATGCCTTGTTTGTACTCTCTACTTGTCCATTCACCTGTGGATGATACGGGGTTGTTATTCTGTGTTTGACCCCATACTTCTGCATCAATTTCTCTATCATATGAGATATGAACTGTGATCCTCCATCTGATACAATTTCTCTCAGAGTCCCATACCTAGCAAAGATGTCTTCAAAAAGAAAGTCTGACACTACTTTCTCTGTTGCCCTCGTGACTGCTCTAGCTTCCACCCATTTGGTTACATAATTATTACAAACTAGGATGTAAGCTTTTTGATGAGAAGGTGGGTTAAAGGGGCCAACAAAATCAATGGCCCATATCTCAAATGGTTTAAGGACTCGAGCATCACGAAAAATGGAGGGCCAATAGTATCCCATCTACAACACTTTATGGCCTATCCGTTTTTTTGCAAAATTTCCTCCACAGGGTCCATCATGTGCAGCCTTTAGGATCTCATAGATATCATCTCTTGCCACACAATGCCAAATCTGCTGATCAATCCCTGTATGGAAAATATATCTTGCCAACCATGAATAACGTGCACTCTTATGAATGATCTTCCTCTGCTCCTTATAAGATAAGTGACGGGGCACTTCACCTGTAGGAATATCTGCATACCACGGATTATTAGTAGATACTACAAAAAGATGCTCATATGGAAAATTATCATCAACTAGCATATTCTTACCATCATGTTCTAACCTAGATAAGAAATCTGCAACCACATTGTCCTTCCCTGGTTTATCTACTATAGTAATATCAAATTCCTGTAGTAGCAACAGCCATAGTGTAACACGACTAGGGGTAACAGGTTTATTCATTAAATACCTGATGGCAGCATGATCAGTGTGCACAAAGGTAGAATACCCAGTAATATAATGTCGGAACTTGTTGATGGCATAGACAACAGCAAGGAACTCCTTCTTAGTCACCGTGTAATTTAATTCAGCCGGAGCCAAATTTTTACTAACATAGTAGACTGCATAATGGACTTTATATTCTTTTTGTCCTAATACTGCACCAATTGCTGTTTGAGAAGCATCTATGTGAATATGGAAAGGTAATGCCCAGTCTAGTCCCCAAAGAACCGGATCACTACAGACTAATTCCTTAATCTTTGTGAAGGCTACCTCACAGTCCTCTGTCCACACAAATTCTGAATCTTTTGTCATTAATTGAAATAATGGGTGGGCTACTTTTGCAAAATTTTCCATAAAGAGCCTATAATAACCAGCATACCCAATAAAAATACGTAACTATATGGGCGTTTTAGGTGTTGGAAAGTTCATAATTACCTTTACCTTTGCTGGGTCCATCTTGATTCCTTCGGCTGAACGAAAATGTCCCAGAACAATTCCTTGTTCCATCATCATGTGACACTTCACTGTACTCAGGGAAACATGCGCTTGTATGCACCTTTCAAGAAATTTTTATAAATTTTCCAACCCCTCCAGGAATGAGTCCCCATATGGAGTGAAATCATCCATATAGATTTTAACACCATCATCTATTAAATCAGAGAAGATTCCCAAGATTACCCTCTGAAATGTTGCAGGGGCATTACATAGGCCAAAGGGAAGGACCCGCTATGAAAATGTTCCCCAGGGACATGTGAAAGTGGTCTTGTCCTGATCCTCAGGAGCAATTTGGATTTGGTTGTATCCACTAAACCCATCTAGAAATGAAAAATATTTCTTACCATCCAATGTGTCTAAGACTTGATCAATAAATGGCAGAGGGAAATGATCCTTCTACGTTGCCTTATTTAACTCTCGGTATTCCACGTAGATTCACCACTTGCCGTTTTTCTTAGGGACCATTACCAGTGGTGAAACCCATTGGTTGTCTGAGATAGTGTAGATAAAACCTGCATCTAGTAATTTCTGAAGCTCTTCTTTCACAATGTTTTTTAATGTCGGGTTCATCCTTATCTAAGGCTATCTTATAGGGCGACAATCTTCTTTGATGTATATATGATGGGTGCACAAATTATCAGGGATCCCCTTCATGTCTGAGTAATCCCAGGCGAAAGCTTCCTTATACTTCTGAATAACATCTATCCGTTGCTTCCTCTGGGACTCTGACAGACCTGGATTGATATTCAGGGTTTTTCCTGGTTCTATCTCCACTTGGACGCTTTCATGAGGTGCATCAACATCTTCTTATAATTCTTCTACTGTCTCAATATCTTCCTGAGTCTCACAGCTTAAAATAGATTCTAAGACTTGCTGATTTGATTCAGAAATGGAACAAGGATCGTTCATAAAGGAAGTGATCACATCATCTTCTGATTCCATTTTCAACTGAAGGGACTACCCGATAGTAAGGACCAGTCTCACCTCTTCCTCTTGTTATTCGACTTCTACCATAGATACAGCCTTCTTGTTGGCTACTGAATTCTTAGATGCATCTGGTTCTGCCGGTGGGTATAGCACCAAATTATTGGTGTTATGACCATTAGAAATGACCATATTCCATTATTGGCATCCAATATAAGCGTCTACAGTAGCCAGCCATGGCCTCCCCAAAATCAAAGGGTGGCCTCCCACTGAAGACTGTGTATGCAACACTAGGAAATTGACCGGGTAATGCCATGCATCTACTGAAATTGTCACGTCCTCCAACTTTCCCACAGGCTTGACTATGGACCTATCTGCCAATTCCAACACTATAGGTGTATACTTCAAATTCTGAAGGCCTAATGTATGCATGGTTTTAGTAGTGATGACATTGATGGCAGCACCCAGGTCTACTAGTACGTTTGGAATCTCTACCCCATTAATCTGTACTATCAGAATTGGGTTTCTAGGGTCTCCATACTTTACTCGTGTTGATTTCCCCATCATGAAGTCTGATAGTTTTCCCATAACATGTATAGTGAGGGGGTCCTTAGTTTTATTTGCAGGTTTCTTTGAACAATACTCCCTAAGAGTCTTTGCATAAATTGGCACATCTTTCATGGCTTGTAACAAGGGAATTTTAGCAAATAAATTCTATAATTCTCCTAATAATTCAAATTCAGCTTGTGGGCTAGGTTTACTCACAATCAGTCTCTCTGGGTGGGGTGGTTCAGATTGAGGTTGTTTTACAGGAGGCGCCTTAACAGTTTGTTTCAGTTATTTATTATTTGGTTGTGCCTCTCTGTCTTCATTATCAAGTTGTTCAATGATAATCGGAGGGGGTTGGACATTAACTGTCCAGCCAGATTGCAAATTCATTTCATACAGATCTGTTGTAGAAATGCTATACGAAGGCAGGTTAAGAACATCGGTTTGATGAGCTCCTTTATTATTGGGGTTAGGGTTAGGCTGCATTGGAAGCTAAGGATGGATAGGTTGGTTACCAGGAGGCATAGTGGAGGGTAATTGGAGCTGTTGTGGTATCTGTTGCTATGGAATTTGCTGAGGGAACTGCCCTATAGAGGGTCCTCGCCAAGTTGGAGCCCATGATGAGCTCATACTAGCCTGGGGGTTCCACTGTTGCCATAGTGGGTGCTAGTACTGTGGCCACATAGGGGAGCAAGGTATGGTTTGGGGATTCATGTTATAATTATGGAAATACTGAGATGGATCCAGATACATAACTTGATTTCCCATTGGTGGTTGAAATTGCCACGACATCCTAGTGCCCATAAGATACAGCTGCTCCGTGTCCTCCCCTACTCCTTGAAATACTGCTTTCAGGCCCGACAAGGAAGGGCATGAGCTGGTAACATGATTTATCTCACAAATGTCACACTTCTTTATAGATTTTAATGGACATTCTCTTTCTAAATGATTCTTCTTGCACTTCGGGCATAAGATCGCCATAGCCCTTTCCTGCTCCAACTGCTTTTGCTTCACTTGCAAAGTATCCATCGTTGTTGACAGGGTACTAAGAATATTTGTCTTCAGGTTGTCTAATAGGTTCCCAATTTCTGCTTTCGTAACACCCCCGCTAGATCCTTTTACTGAATGAACCCCTGATCTGTTTCTTGCAAGCCCTCTTGAGCACTGGATACACAAATTGCAGATATTTTCAAAAGTTTCCTTGGAGATGTCTCCTTTCCCTACAATATTCAACATTTCCATTGAATCCTCTCGAAAAGACCGAAGGAGGATAACCTTCAAAATTTCTTTGTCCAAGTCAGAATGTCCTGACCTCTATAAGAGGTACTTAAACCTTTCCATGCAGTCTTCCAGATTTTCATCTTCTTTTTGTGTAAACTTGAAAAGCTCCTCCTTGATATTCTGGGATTTACAATAGTCCTGATACTTCTCCAGGAAAGTTGTTCGCATGCCCTCTCATGTGGTAATGGATTTCCTTCCAAGGCCCATAAACCATCGCAGGGCCGTCCCCTTGAGTGTAGAAGGAAAAATCTTCAATTTCTGGGCATCCGTCATGTAGTCATACCGCCGACACACTATATCAAATTCAAACAAAAATGTGTCAGGGTCCTCTAACATGAGCCCATGGAAATTTGGTAAAGCTGCCAATGGGATAGGCTTTGTAGGCGCACCTCCTCCCATATTCTCAATGGGAAACTCAATAGTAGAGGTTGTAGGAACCATGAAAATCTTCCAATAGTCACTGGGGACCTCAACAAGTTTTGTAGAGGATGTCTGGGGACTCCTTACTACTGGAACTCGAGTGGCTTTGGTAGTGCTTCCCTTGTTTCTCGGTGATAAAAATATTGCTTCGTTTCTACTGCCTGCAACCTGATGGCTCAATCCCTCAATGACAACTTCCTCTCCCCTATTGAAGTAATCTGATTCTGTCAATATTCTTCTTGTGATTTCTTCTCCTTCTATCCCCAATGCAAGATCCTCTTGATCAGGTCCAATGCTACTTGAGCCTTCCGCTAATGGAGGACCCTACTGTACTAAATCACCAATGGATACCAGAGTATGCACTAGTTGATCTACTAATTTTCCTTCAGATCGTACTCTCCTAGCCCCTGGCCTTGCGGCTTCACGATAATATGTTTTGGAATCTACCTTTTCGATGATCTACTGTATGTAAGTCTTTCTTCCCAAATCTAGTCTTCCCCTCTTTGGGGCTCTCGCTCTGCCCCTTTTATTTGATTATTTTTTCATACAAAAATTAATGTGATAGAAAATCTCTGCATGAGCCTACAACACTTTGATCCTGAAGTAAGGTGTCAAAGGACCATTCCTTCCCCAAGACAAAATAATTTAAAAAGAAAAAAACAGCAAGACGGAGACTAGAGTTTCAGACCCAGAGCAGGGCATCAAAAGACTCCTCACTCCCTGGGACAAGAACAAGAACCATTCAACCCACAAAAAGACCTAATGCCTCCCAGATCTGAAGCAGGGCATCAAAAGACTCCTCCCTCCCCAAGACAAGAAGGTGGCCCAAAACTCAAAATAAAAGAAAAAAAAACAACCCAAAATCAAAACCTAAGCTCAGGACCTGAAGTGGAGTGAGAAAACTCGTTCTCTCCCCAGGACGAGAGGTCGACCCTCTGATTGCCTCGAATCATTTCTTGCACCTTGTAGCCTCCCCGGTAATGGTGCCAAAATGTTGGTGTTCAGGTAGGGATGTTCTATCCACCCTAATTCGACATTAATATTATCAATCCAGGAGCGTATCCTTTTAAGGCTACGCGCAAGGTATATGTAGGAACAAACGCTCAATCCGTCAACCAAGGGTTTATAGTCAAAACTTAAAACATTGTCATGAAGTAAAATTAATACTGAACATTCAACAATCTAAATCAGCAAGAGATAAAAATAACAACCTGTTAGGGTCCCATGATTTGGCTTATTGGCAAGCCAAATGAAAGTGTAACATCAAAACAATCTTTGGAGCCCAAGGACCTAGCCTTCCTGGACTCAGAGAGGGCTATCTCTATTTGTGTAAGGGATATCTGTGTGTTTGCTTATTGTGTTCTGATTTTAGGCTATTTATGAAGTAAGTTTTTGGTTTTGATTTTTAGTTTGTGAAGGATGAACTGATCAAAGATATAAGATACGTAAAAATATGTCAGATCACCTGGGCTATGGGGTCAAAAAGGTCAAGAAAGCTTTCAAATGGTGATACAAGGTTTTTGAAGGGCCGATTTGATTCGAGGTAAAATGGATCTTTGGGAAAAATGGAGTGAAATGGACATCAAGTTTATGAACAACAAAGGATTTCAAACATAACTAGTTTAATAGCTGACATAAACATGGTAGGGAAAACCATTAATCATGAGAAATGTAACTATAAGTTGATCAATGCATAGAAATAAACATTCAAGCCATGCATAGAGATATATGACTCTCTAACTTTGGGAAATGGCTATCAAACTTTGGGGAAATACATTTAAGATAGAAAAACAACTCAAATCACTATGCCGGAATGCCTAAACATAGTACTTAAAGCTATTGGGCACTTTGAAAACAATATTGCATAGTTTTAGGCAAAGGGCAAGATCAGTACAGGACCTCCTTGGTTCAACAAATGACAATCTAATCAATAAAAGATAAGTTTCATAGGTGGAGCTATGGCTAGCCATGAGTAAGTAGGGCATACCATAAATCATACTTAGCATGCATAAAACCATAAATGAAACAAGCAAACGATATTCTTAAGTTATTAAAGAGCAATCAAGAATTCTTTAATGTGACTAAGAATGAAGAAAACATGGAAGCTATAAAGAAATAGGAAATTTGAGGTGCCTCCAAGGGCATGTCTCAAATCTATCCTCTACTATCTTATAGCAAGCAAGAGCATGGATTTATGAATGAAAACATAGGAAACAAAACAGAGAGAGAGACATTATACCATTCTACCAAGTCATGGAATCCAACAACAATCCTCTTTCATCATCCAAGAACATCCAAGAAACTATCCAAATGCATGAGACAAGTATTTCTTCCAAAGCTTATATGACCATATATTGCTTCTATTCATCAATTTCAGCCTTGTTTACAATGAAAGCCTTTGGAATATATAGGCCAAAGTGAGGAAAACCTCTTAGTTCAACTTGCAATCTCATTGGCCTATCCAAAATATCTGATTTTGTCCTTGAGGCTTTGCAAACTCCAAGGCACAAAATATCTAATAAAATATCTAAAAAATTCTAAAAAAGAGAAATATATTGACTTTTCATAACTTATCATGTACGAAAATAGCTAAACGCACATGAAGAAAAGTCACTTTTGAAAGGTTCAATTTTTACAAAAAAACTCAAAAAATACATCAGCAAAAGGTCCCCTGACTTGCCAACAACTTTTGGAGGCCTTCCCGATGTTGAAACGAAGCCCATGATGGCTCGTTGGAAAGCTATGAGTGTCTACTTTCTGAAAATGTTTATTTTTCTCCCAACTAACCACTATAAGTCCTCCAAAAATAGACCTATGTGTAAAAAAACCAAAAAATAGACCTTGCTAATAAATGGGGCAGAGTGTAGAAAAAGTGAGTGTTTTTCGCCCTTTTGGGGGAGAAAATGATCTTCAATTGTTCTGAAAATTTCTGAGTATGTGCCCCCAAAATTATGGCATCCAATGATACCATTTTCATCCTTTGAGGATGCCCCAAACTCAAATGGTGATGCCCATGAGTTTTGGCCAAAAACCCAAAAATGACAAAAAATCAAAATTTGTCGAATTTTGCCCAAACTTGGCGAGCATGACCCTCAAGGGTTTTCAGAAACATGTTGTGAAGCTGAGGCCAAAATTTGGAGCCTTGAGGTGTCTTTCCTCAATTTTGGTGTCGGGCGCTTCCCTTTAGCCTCCTTGAGTTTTTCCTGAGCAGCCTTCAACTTCCGCCGGGCAAACTGATTGAGATTTTTATAATGCCTGGTCATCCTCCATTGAAGGTCCAAGTCTCTATTTACCTTCTCCAATTTCTTCTCCAAGTGATCATTAACTCTCTTAAGACATGCTTCCTGATTGTTCTCTATCTCTTGTTCAAACAATGCAGTGAGAGGGGTGGATTGGAGAAGGGCATCTTCTTCTTCTTTTTGTTTCTCAAGGGCCTTTTTGAGCCCCATGGTTCTTGGCCTCTTTTTCCTGGGCTGATCTTCACCTTCGCTCTCATTGGACTAACCCATGAGTTATTCCAATATAACTTGTGCTTTGGAGGCCTCCTTTTTGTATTTGATGGTTCGTGTCTCATATACAGCCATATGGAGACTCATCTGCTTGTTTTGAACTTGCAAAAAGTGATTGAAGTTCCTAGCCCTATCAAGATCAGTCCTCAAAGCATCAATTTGGTTTTCTCTATGGATCAAGAGATTTTCTAGGACCCGGGCTTCATTATCGCTATCATCACTTTGGATTTGGATAATGTTGAATTCCCTTTCCTGTTCATGACTGCTTTCTTCCTTGTCCTTCCCTTTGCTTTGGGTGGCTCTTTTAGTCTTCTTCCTCTTGGGAAATTCAACCATGGGCTTCTTGGGCAATTTTCCCTTGCTTCAAAGGGCCCTAGTCACATTTGGAGTTACAACTCTGTTAGGTCTCTATAATAAGCAAGATTGGAAAAAGTCCGATCACAGAGTTAACATCATTTCAACCAACTTTGGGATTCTAGGATCTAGCCCTCCTGAATCCGGAGAGGGATCTCTCCAATATGTACAAAGATGGATTTGTCTTTGAAAGCTTAAGGTAATGATATTAGGCTAGTTATGAAGTCCAAGGTTTTTGTTTTGTTTTTGGATGGTTGGGCATGATTTGCTGTTTGAGGCGGAAAGATCTATATGCAAAGAGTTTCAAAGGTGAGAAGTTGCAAGCAAATAGGACAGCTTAGGGTAACAGATAGATATAACGCTGGTTTTTAGTCCATTGGGCTATGGAGTCATATCTGGGCTTTAATTGAACAACAACATCAAGGGTGATCCAAGGGGCAAGTCATCTATATCACAAGATTATTGAGATTAAAGTGATGGAATGGAAACAATAAAGTGTTGGAGGGGTGGAAACTGATAATAATTTCTTAGAGGATTTATAGTCAGTCCAAACAAGAAAAGCCTCTTAAGTAACTGTTTAAAACCAACCAAGGACAGGGCTAACCATAAACTTCTTGGGCAAGTTCTATTAAAGCAGCTTAATTGACAAACAATCCAGTAATCCACATAATTACCTTCAGAAAGTATGAAAACACATAAGAGAAACACAATGCAACCTAAGATCAGATAAGGTACTTTTAAACCTAGTCTGCTTTCAGTCAACACCAAGGGAAACTTTCAGAATCTGCCTTTGGAGAAAAGAATCTAGGAATCAGGGCAAACCATATCTTCTCTAGTCTAACTTTAATAGCAAATAATGGAAATCACATTCAAGAACAATGTTTATGTAAACAGAAGGACGAGGGAATGCCAACATTCCTAACTGTTTAAACAGTATTGAATCATTCTTAAATAAACAAACTTGAGGAAAACATTAAGATAAAGATTTCTTAGCCAGAGAAGGTTACTGATATACAGTAGATCCTAACCCTGTTTAAACTGTTCTTTACAGCAGAATATGAACAATATGGCATACATAGAAGGAAACGATTTAACAAAGAAAGAAGCACTTCACCAGTGATATAGACCAGGATCCCAAGAAACAACTTTTATATTGATGTCAAACCAGTTACAATATTTAGGTTTAATGTTTCAGTTCAGCAATCATCTTCACTATTCAACCTAACTACTCTAGGACAAACAGAGCTTCAAGGGCCAGCGAACACTATGTACAAATAGAAGTTTCCAGCTCAAGTGTATTTCAAAGTTCTGCAACCAACCAACCCCTCACTCATCTTTTACTGAAGTATTTATAGAAGAATGAGGAGGTGAGATGTGATAAAAGATTTCAAAATCAATTAATACAGGCATTTAATGTCTTCTTGGCCTTTGAGGGGCTCAATGAAGAAACTGTACAGGTGTTCCGCTGTATTAACTGATTTACACTTATGATTTTTAGCTCGGTGGGAGCTTTGTTGACCTTTTGAGGATCTGTGTACAATTTGGGTTACTCTGCGGACCTGTGTCAATAAATTCCATGGCAGAAGTAACTTCTTTGGCTGTTTCGAGGAAAAATATCTGATCCTACTCCATAAATTCGGCTCCTGATTGAGTTTTTTGAGGCAATAGGTGGCGCTGTGGTGGTTGAGGAATCAATCTGCCTCAGATATGGCGGTGGAGGCATCTTGTCTGATAAACACTTTTTAGGTCTTCCTTTCAAACTATGTTTTAGGCTGGGGATTAGGTTTTTGATAACTGTCTTAGCCGTAATCCCCACCGATTTGTCCACTAAATCTCTGCTCTGATCCATTTCTGCTCTCTACAATTTGATACTCGTTCATTGCGATTTCTTCATATTTTCCAAGTTTTACAGGGGCGCCTGGTAACAAAGGCTCATGAAACCTTGTTGACATCATAGTTCTACACCCTACAGTGAATCTCCTTTGACAAATCGAAAGAAAGAGAATCGTCACCCTCGTCCTTCGAGTCTTCTTCAATCATGGCAGAAAAAACCTTAAACCTGCAAAATACAAACGAAATTATAAAGTCCTGCGTTTATATGGAAATCTGCATCGGAAGGTGTGTGGGGGAGTGGGGCGATCGGAGCTGTTGATCGCGCGGTGATCAATGGTCGGGAGCGATTGGAAAAGTCAGCGGCGGAGAAAGTTGACTGGGAAATATAATCGGGCAATTGAATGCGGATCGTCGATCTGCAGAGATCGACGGCGGAGATTTACTTCCCACCACGCGACGGCTTGGTTATCGAGCGGGCGCTTTGGTTAACAGTCGGGTATCTTGGGTGATCATCAACCATTGGATCAGCGGGCCCAGATCGGACGGCTGTCGTAGATTCCACTAGGCGCCCTGGTCCGAAGAATAATGCGTGGGGGACAATGATAGCTCGGCGGTTTTGAAACAGGATGGAGGACACACATCAGGCAGTGTGTGGATTCGCTGGGCAACCGGGGAAAACCATCCTTCGCACGAGGGCGGTGAGGAAAAATCGAGCGGTTTTGAGAGGTGACGTATGGTTGGGGGGGGGGGGGGGTGGGGCGCACGATATAAGTCACATGCCATGCCATCTGATCTGTGGAGTAGATCGATGGTCAAGATTATTCCATCGATTTATATGGGCGGAGACTTTGGAAATTGATTTAAACCTGATTTTCATGAATTACAAAGGTTGTTGGTGCTTCGGGCGGAGAAAAATGGATAAGCGCCCGAGGGTTATAGCATTTGGTTCAGGCGCTCGGGCGTATGGAGGAAGAAGGGGTAGAGGGCTTAGCCTGAGGGGCTTAAGTCCAGCGCATAGAAAAATGTGTTTTCTATGGTTTTGAAGGGAAATGAAGGTTCCGATAAGGCTAAGAAAAAGTCTTAGACCTTAGGAAATAAATTTTGATGAGGGAAAATAGAAGAAATGCGGAAATGAAGGATTTCCATGGGAAATGGAGAAAAATGAACTGAGTTAGTTGTGAGGAGAAGAAAAAGGGAGAAGGGGTCCTTTGCAGCAATATTTAACTTTGGAAATCGGCAGGGTTTCTGAGTTTTTTGGACATAAACAGCAGTATGGGATATGGACAGAGGGAAAAGGTTGGAGGCCTTATAGAGACTTCAAAAGCCAACAACCTTTAGTGATAAAATTTGTTCCTTGGAGGCTCCTAAAGCTTTAGCCACCTTTTGGTATAACAAAATATTATAGGTGGCTAACAGTGGCTCCACATGGGGATGGTGCCTTCTTGAAGGCATCAAGAATTCAGACTTGATTTCTCTGGGACGCTGACTTGTGCCTGACCCATTGGATTTCTCTTCTTTGTTGGATGATCTTGGTTGCTTCTAAAAAATAATATCAGTTATGAAAGAATAATGGAGTTCATCAATACAACTCTCTACCTACCCAATCCTACTGATCTAACATTTTTTCTTCATCAGAGTGCACTTGGATTGGCCAACTCTTTTCACAAAATTTTATTCTTTTGGAAGCATAAAAACTAATCTAATTCTACTCTTTATTTCTCCCTGAACTCAGATTAAACAGTTGAGCTCAGATATTTCTCTACCTAATCTACTGTTTGTTGGGATTAAGCTGTCCAACAGACTTTCATTCTCTAAATTCTACAACAGAAATTTAAAAACAGACAAGTCAAGATTAAGTTGTTTGACTCACTGTGATCTATGGCATAAAAACAAGTTGCACATAGATTATTATTTGCAGAGAATTTGAAAACATGGAAAACTTAGATACGAAATTTTTTTAGTACCTTCTCTCTTTACGGATACATCTACGACTTTATTTGAGCTATTTCTTCCTCTTCTACGGATTTCCAGATTTGACCGTTTGTTTGAACCTTCATTTTCTATCCTAATCTATCTACTGATAAGCCAAGATTGAACAGTTTGGCAAATTGAATTCACTATCCTATCAACAGAAAAATTTAAAGCTAATTAATCAAGATTAAACAGTTTGACTAACTAGGAGTGTGTTTTCAAGGAGTGGCATTTGAGCTTGCAAACTTTCAGATTTGTTTCTCTTTTTGACATGGGGCCTTGCCTTTCTTGTTTTTGTTCTGCCCTCTTTTCATTTTTTCTTTTTTTTGGTATTTTTTGATTTTTCATAACTTTAAATGCAAAGGTGGATGGAATATTCATAATGGAAAAAGATAAAAGGATTTAAAAAAAGGATCAAGAGAAGTAATGCTTAAGCATCCTGCCATTTACAGGACCCCCAAACAAATCTATTCCATCCAGCTCTTGTAAGAAAAAAGCATTATGACCAGCGACTGAATGAATAGAGTAAGGGCCAAGCCAAAGGCTGTCAAATTTTCCATGCTTTCCCTTTTCTTCTTTTCTTGAGTCCCACTTCAAAAATTTGTCCCCAATCTTGAAATTGCTAGCCTGCGTTCTTTTATCAAATATCTTCTTGATGCTGTCTTGTTTCGGCAATGATTTGTGATACACTTCTTCCCTGATTTGCTGAAGATGAATGGTCTGATTTATTCTTCTGGTCATGTCATTTTCTTCAGCCTGCAACTCTTGGATCAACTTCATAACTGGTACCCCAAGACTGTTAGGAAAAATTTCATCTGCACCATACACAAGCTGGAAAGGCGACATACCAATAGATTTTTTCAAAGTTAATCTGTCAGCCCAAAGTGCATGGATCAACTTTGTGTGCCAAGACTTTTTATTGTCCTCCAACAGTTTCTTGATTATGTTCACTAGGCTCTTGTTTGAAGATTCAACAAGTCCATTACCCTGAGGGTAATAGGCTGTGGAATGCCCCAATGTTATCTGATATCTATGACAGAAGTCAACCATTTTCTTTGATCCAAATGCTGCTGCATTATCTGTGATGATCTTGGTAGGACAGCCAAATCTGGAGAGAATGTTAGTCTCCATGAATTTTATGATAACCGAATCATTGGCCAGCCTACAAGGAATGGCTTCTATCCACTTAGTGAAATAGTCTGTGGCGGTAATAATCCACCTATGCTGGGCAGAGGAAGGTGGATGGATTTCTCCTATGAAGTCAAGTCCCCATTGTTGAAAAGGGGCTTCAACAGTAATTGGGTGCAGAGGAAGGGGTAGTAATTTTCTCTTGCTCTCGAACAGTTGGCATTTATGGCAAGTAGTTATCATTTTGTGTACATCAGGAAAAAGAGTGGGCCAATAGAAACCAGCCCTCAAAATTTTGTTGGCTGTTGATTTCCAGTACAAATGGCCTCTGCACTCTCCTTCATGGAATTCCTGCTTAATCTTTTCTACATCAAACTCAGGCAAACATTTAAGCAATATACCACTTGTATTTCTCCAATAAAGACATTTATCAATGATGCAATAGTTTATAGCTTTTAGTTTTAGGAATCTTGCCTTTGTTTTTGATAAACCAGGAGGTGTATTCAGATTAAGCAAAACATAAACAATATCAGTATACCAAGGAGAATTCACAAAATGGTCTTCAATTATGGAAGCTGAGAATTCTTCTTGGTTATCCAAAGCATTAATCATGTTAATATCAAGAACTTCGCAGTTTGATTCATCCATTAATCTAGCTAGACCTTGGCCTTTGATGAGCTTAGTGGGTTTAATCTCTAAATCATATTCAAGAATAACGACAATCCACTTACCTCTCTTACCATCTGGGTCCTGTGTTAGAATGTCTTTTACAACCGAATTTGGGACAAAGGCAATGATGTGTGAGTGAAGGATGTACACTCTGAAGTCTTTTAAAGCCTTAACTAAAGCAAAAGCTTGCTTTTCCATGATGTTATACTTCAAAGGAGCATCCCTCAATGCCTTGCTAAAGAATGCAATGGGCTGCTCTTTTCCTTGTGGATTTTTCTGTAAAAGGACAGCAGCTATGGTATGTTCTGATGCAAATAAGAAGATATAAAAATCCATTGAAAAATCAGGACTTATGAGAACCGGTGTCTTGGTTAACGCTTGTTTTACCAATTCAAAGGATGTCTTTGCTTCTGAGGTCCATTTCACCCCTTGCTCCCTTTTCAACATGTTTGTGACATTCCTAAGGAGCTCAGCCAAGTTGGGGATGAACCTTCTCAAAAAGTTGATCTTTCCAATGAAAGATTGCAACTCTTTGATATTTAGAGGATGAGGAATTTGCAATATGGCCTCAATCCTTTTGGGATCAATCTTAATACCCTCCTTAGAAATAATGTGCCCAAGAAGTTTACCTTATTGGAGACCAAATAAAGTCTTCTTAGGGTTTAAAGATATCCCAAACTTTCTACACTTCTCGAAAACTTTCCTCAAATGTTCTAAGTGTTCTTCATCTGTTTTTTAAAACACAGTGACATCATCAAGATAGATAATGATGAAGAAGCCCAATTCTTCCAAGAATGCTATGTCCATGGCTCTTTGAAAGGTTGCTCCAAAATTTATTAGACCAAAGGGCATTTTCACATACATCAAGGTGCCCCATGGTGTAGTAAAGGTTGTCTTTAATTGATCAGCGGGGTAAAGCAAGATCTGATTATACCCTGAGTAGCCATCAAGCAAAGAAATTCTTCTAGACCCTACCACCCTTTGTAAAATATGATCCATTTTTGGTAAAGGATAGTTGTCTTTTAATGAAGCTTTGTTTAAATCTCTAAAATCTATACAAAGCCTGATTTCTCCAGTCTTCTTCCTAACAGACACCAGATTAGATACCCACTCAGAATATCTAATAGGGACAATAATACCAGCATCATACATTTTCATGATCTCCTTCTTAACCAAAGGCAGTTGTACCGGGTTTATTCTGCGCAGTTTCTGTTTGAATGGTTTTTTGTTCTCTTTGAGAGGGATTTTGTGCTGTATTATTTCAGTGTCATAGGACTTAAGATCTTCGTAACTCCATGCAAAAGCATCAGAAAACTCCTTAAACAGCTCTATATATTTGAGTTTAATGTGAGCTGGTAAGGTTTTAGACAGTTTAACCATCTTCAGTTTTTCCTCACTGCCTATGTTGCATTCCTCCACTTCAGTCTCTACAGGTTCCAGTTTTGGTTTCTTAGCCACGTCGTCAAAATCGAACAACTCTTCCAAAGGTGCTAGACCTCTAGGCAAACTTTCTTCTTTAGTATGGAGAGTTTCTAATTCCTCTGTTTCGTTCATAAGTTCGCTAGGAAATAGGTTAATATTGGCAGGCTCAGGAGACGGTTCTTCTTTACCAAGAAAGTTTTCTTCGCTGCAATCTGTATCATAATCTGAGTTCGAACTATGCAGTTCGAATTCATTTCTAAATTGCATGAAGTCTTCTATTTGTTTGTCATTGTCAAACACTTTCCAATATTTTTTGTTATCAGGCACTGCTGGTCTAAATTTCATCGAAGTCGTGTTGTCTCCGGTTTCATATGGCGTTAGACATGTCCTGGCCGCAAAAGCTAAATTGTGAGCTGCAATGTTTCTTTTTCTTGGGACAAAAGATAGTTTGGACTCCTCGAATGTTTGTAAAAGGTCCATGACATCGTTCCGATAGGCTCTAAGTCTGGGATGATTTGCGTTATACTCCCCGTTGACTTGCCTAATGATTAACTCAGAATCCCCATACACATTAATTCTTCTGGCTCCTAACTTCTTCCAGAGATGCAAGCCTAAGAGAAGGGATTCATATTCTGCTATGTTATTTGAACACTGAAAGTTTAATTTGCATGAAATGCATTCAGTGTGGTTGTTTTCAGTGTTAGTAATCCAGACACCTGCACCAGCGTTATTTCTAGTGCATGACCCATCAAAATACATACTCCATAGAGGACTGGTCTTTGTTTCATCACATTTATTGTCCTCTTCAACTATCGTGCTTTCTAATTGTTGTAGAGTCTCAGCACCTAGTTGAATTTGTTTTGATTTCTCGTGATTTTCGTTCATTTGAGGGTTTTTTTCTTTAATGACTAGGTTGAATGGCGAAGGACGTGTGACCTGTAACTCAAGACTCTTGTTTAGTTTGCTAGCGTATCCCAACGCAACAAACTATTCTGTCGTTTTTGTGGTATTAAACTCCTCCTCCCTGTCGGCCATTAACTCGGTCAAAGTTATTTGTTCACCTAATGTTTCTTTGTTAAAAAGGATAAATGAATCAAGGCCAGTATCTACAGAGTATAAAGGGGAGTTCTGCGGTCTGTCTTGACTTGTAACAGTGTATTGCATATGATACTCCCTGTAGAGTCTTCTGGTTTGATTGAAAACAGGGATAGTCGCATAAGTCATGTCCATTTGCATAGTCCCCTGTAACTTAGCCCCCCAAGATCTTGATAAAAGCATTTCATACTTTGGGGGCACATCAACCACAACAATATCCATGACTAAGCATTTGGCTGGAATCTGGGCTAAGTTAACACAAAGGTCTTTAATTAATCCTAAACACCTTACTCTGCTGGAATCAAAGGAGTATAGGTCTTTATATGGTCTGGTAATTTCTAGACCAAGGCTCTCCATCACAGCTTTAGGCATTAAATTATGAGAAGCCCCGGAATCATGCATAGCGTTGTGCAAAATCTTGTCATGGATGTTTAAACTTACATAAAAGGGAGGGACAGGTCCTTCTTGAAACTTACCTTCAATCTTGGGACCAAAAATAAGCTCTGGTTGGTCATCATTTAGATTGAGAGTGTCCTCATTCTCTTGTATGTTTAAGAACTTCAAAATCTGATTCCTATATACATGTTGGGTAGCTAACTCGATCAAAGGAACATAAATTTTAATTTTTGAGATTTCTTGTTCTAGGTTGAAAGGAATCTGACTCTTTAGAACACTCGTCTCAGCCTTATTAGCTGTCATTTTATCAGCAACATCAGATTTCTGATTTGTTTTATTTACACTTGACAAAATGGTTTTGACAGGAGTACTAACTGAAGTATTAGTACTGCTATGGTTCGCACTCTGTTTATCAGTATCTTGAGTGCCTTTCTCTTTGCCTTTATCCGAATTTACAGCTATTGTTTTGTCCTTTGATTTAACCATTTTAGGCTTGGTTTTAGTGTTGTTTTGTGAAGATTTGTCAGAGGTTTTGGTATTGGGGGTTTGTTGACTAGTCTTTCTTCTAAGGTCATATTCTTTTTGAGTTTCTATGATGACATTTTCCATAATTTGATAATGATTTTCACCATCATGTCTTTTGTCATCATAAGGCGTGTATAGACCCAGTTTCCCATCATAATGAATCTCGAAGTCATCATTATCTACCCCCAACATGTTGATATCTTCTCCTTCTGTTATCTCATTTGTTTCCTCAACCTCACTCACAAAGTTTTGATGGAAGGGAGGAGCGATCTGTTGATCATCTTCCCTAGGTCTGTTTGGAGGTTGGTTCCTTCTAACATTCTGATTTTGGTTTTGGTTTTTGTTTTGAGGAGTGTTTTGATTTAGACTTGCTTGCGCTCTCTCATGGATGCTCATCTTCCTCATCATCTCTTCCATCATTCTTTCCATCTTGGAATTGGAAGTGGAAGGTGTGGGTTCCTCCCCGAAGGATACTCTCTTCTCTTTCTTCATCCTTGCTCTTTTCTCCATTAAGTTTACTTCCACAGAGAGAGCACCTCTTTGCATATCTTCAAGGGTTGAAAAATCTCACTCTCTTAACGAATAGGTCATATCAGCATCAAACCCTTCAGGAAATTTGTTTAAAGCAGAACCTTGTGGAGGTTTTAATTCTGGGGAAAGTGCATTTTACACACTGTTAAATCTGGTACAGTAAGCTTGTACACTTTCCCCTGGGTTCCTATGGAGATTGTTATAGTCAGCAAGAACTTGTAGAGGATTCTTCCTTACTTCCCACTTGTTTAAGAATGTCTGATGAAAGGCCTGGAGACCGTTAATGCTATGAGGGGCTAGAGCTTTGAACCATTTTCTAACTTATCCCCCTAAGCTTTAAGAAAATAATCTCACTTTGACAGAATCATCATCAATTTCATTTCTGTCAAAATAGTCATTCATCTTATCCACATGTTGTGATGCAGTTATAGCATTGCTAGCATCATACAATGGGATTTTGGACTGATAGTACTGTGGAAGGTTGGCTAATGGTACATGAAGGACTAAGGGAGCATACCATGTTGCCATGACGTGTGGGGGTGGGTTTTAAAGGGGTGGATTGACCAGAGGAGGTGTGGGCTGGAGTTGAGCGGTTTGAACAGTGGATGAAGGATGAACAGAAGAGGATGGAACAGGAGTAAATTGCTGAGCTGATCTTGGATGAGAGACACCTAAGTTAAGAAGAAAATGTAAATAAGGAGGCGTTGTTTCTCTGCTACCAAGATGTTCACTTGTTTCAGAAGATGACAGTGAAGACTCAGAATCTAGTTTTTCTAACTCACTAAATGACCTAGTCCTAAATGGATTAACTAAGTCAGCTTGTGAGTGTTGTAGAGCTGAAAGTTTTTCAGGAACTGATTTAGCTCTTGGGGGTGATCTGAAAACAGTTGATAATTTAATCTTAGGAGACTTCCAAAGGATACTTTCTGGGTCATCAACTATCTCAGGTGGGTTGGGGTCAGGATGGGCTCTAGTGTGGATCTTTCTAGAAGCCACTATGCTATGTTTTTAGACCCAAATAAACCAGAAAAGTTCAACCAGATATGACAATCTTTGAGAGGTTAACTAATCTGCTTTCACAATTTTAATCCTACAGTCCTCTAACTGGATATGAATGATATTATAATGACAAGGGTTCTTCCTAGCGGAGTCTTAAGGTCTGTTCAGGATTGTGGAGTCGCCAGGTAGAAAGTTTAGAATATTTACTAAGAGATGCACTGTCCACCATAGTACTTGCGAAACATCCCTTTTCAAGGATATCCCACAACACAACAAACTCTAACCAGAGATTGACTGGGAGGGCATTCACCAGATATGTCTCCTATAGGAGAGGATGAGATCCGGAGGCTACCTGGCCCTTTCCAGACTCTGTCTAGGAGTATGGGGTAAAACACAATCAAAAGGTAAATGATATGTAGGAGTAAGTGTTTTACTACCAATCTGAAATGTTTTTGGTATTTTCTGAGTTATTTTTTATTTTTGGTTTCTAAGAATGACCCAAATTTGTTTCAAAACTTAGCTACGGTTGTGAGACAAAGACAGTCTACCCTTATGGCTTAAGCTAGCTGATTTTCCAAGGTTAGATAAAGTCTTAAGAGAATCCTAGGATTGACCTAGATTGTCACTGATTCAAACAAGTTTCATCATAAGTACCAGTCTTGGTAGTGCTTGGAGATGCTGCTTTTTACTCACCAGATTTTATAAGATTAAGGGAAGGGTGTCCCCAGCGGAGTCGCCAGAAATGTTAGGCTGGTGGCTCCAGCTGGTTAATAAAGCAAATGCTCTATGAACCAAATCTCTGAATATCATATAATTATCCTTAAAAACTTTTGGGTTCGTAGTCCCCAGTGGAGTCGCCAGAAATGTTAGGCTAGTGGCTCCAGCTGGTTAATAAAGCAAATGCTCTATGAACCAAATCTCTGAATATCGTATAATTATCCTTAAAAACTTCTGGGTTCGTAGTCCCCAGTGGAGTCGCCAGAAATGTTAGGTCTCTGTAACAAGCAAGATTGGCAAAATTCCGATCACAGAGTTAACATCATTTCAACCAACTTTGGGATTCTAGGATCTAGCCCTCCTGAATCCGGAGAGGGATCTCTCCAATATGTACAAAGATGGATTTGTCTTTGAAAGCTTAAGGTAATGATATTAGGCTAGTTATGAAGTCCAAGGGTTTTGTTTTGTTTTTGGATGATTGGGCATGATTTTATGTTTGAGGCGGAAAGATCTATATGCAAAGAGTTTCAAAGGTGAGAAGTTGCAAGAAAATAGGACAGCTTAGGGTAACAGATAGATATAACGCTGGTTTTAGTCCATTGGGCTATGGAGTCATATCTGGGCTTTAATTGAACAACAACATCAAGGGTGATCCAAGGGGCAAGTCATCTATACCACAAGATTATTGAGATTAAAATGATGGAATGGAAACATTAAAGTGTTGGAGGGGTGGAAACTGATAATAATTTCTCAGAGGATTTATAGTCAGTCCAAAAAAGAAAAGCCTCTTAAGTAACTATTTGAAACCAACTAAGGACAGGGCTAACCATAAACTTCTTGGGCAAGTTTGTATTAAAGTAGCTTAATTGACAAACAATCCAGTAATCCACATAATTACCTTCAGAAAGTATGAAAACATATAAGAAAAACAAAGTGTAACTTAAGATCAGATAAAGTACTTTAAAACCTAATCTGCTTTCAGTCAACACCCAGGGAAACTTTCAGAATCCGCCTTTGGAGAATAGAAACTAGGAATCAAGGCAAACCATAACTTCTCTAGTCTAACTTTAATAGAAAATAATGGAAATCACATTCAAGAACAATGTTTAAGCAAACAGAAGGACGAGGGAATGCCAACATTCCTAACTGTTTAAACAGTATTGAATCATTCTTAAATAGAAAAATCTGAGGAAAACATTAAGATAAATATTTCTCAGCCAGAGAAGGTTACTGATATACAGTAGATCCTAACCCTGTTTAAACTGTTCTTTACAGCAGAATATGAACAAAATGGCATACATAGAAGGAAAACGATTTAACAAAGAAATAAGCACCTCACCAGTGATATAGACTAGGATCCCAAGAAACGGCTTTTATATTGATGTCAAACCAGTTACAATCTTTAGGTCCAATGTTTCGGTTCAGAAATCATCTTCACTATTCAGCCTAACTTATCTATCACAAGCAGAGCTCCAAGGGCCAGTGAACACTATTTACAAACATAAGTTTTGGGCTCAAATGTGTTTCAAAGTTCTGCCACCAACCAACCCCTCACTCATCTTCTACTGAAGTATTTATAGAAGAATGAGGAGGTGAGATCTGATAAAAGATCCCAAAATCAATTAATACAGGCATTAATGTCTTCTTGGCCTTTGAGGGGCTCAACGAAGAAATTGTACAGGTGTTCCGCTGTATTAACTGATTTACACTTATGATTTTAGCTCGGTGGGATCTTTGTTGACCTTTTGAGGATCTATGTACATTTAGGGTTACTCTGCAGACATCTGTTAATAAATCCCATGGCAGAAGTAACTTCTTTGGCTGTTTCGAGGAAAAATATCTGATCCTGCTTCATAAATTCGGCTCCTGATTGAGTGTTTTGAGGCAATAGGTGGCACTGTGGTGGTTGAGGAATCAATTTACCTCAGATATGGCAGTGGAGGCATCCTGTCTGATAAACACTTTTTAGGTTTTCCTTTCAAACTATGTTTTAGGCTGGGGATTAGGCTTTTGATAACTGTCTTAGCCGTAATCCCTACTGATTTGTCCACTAAATCTTTGCTCTGATCCATTTCTTCTCTCTGCAATCTGAAACTCGTTCATTGTGATTTCTTCATATTTTCCAAGTTTTACAGGGGCGCATGGTAACAAAGGCTCATGAAACCTTGTTAACAACATAGTTCTACACCTTGTAGTTAATCTCCTCTGAAAAATCGAAATAACGAGAATCGTCACCCTCGTCCTTCGAGTCTTCTTCAAACATGGCGGAAAAAACCTTAAACCTGCAAAATACAAACGAAATTATAAAATCCTGCGTTTATATGGAAATCTACATCGAAAGGTGTGCGGGGGAGTGGGGCGATCGGAGCCATTGATCACGCGGTGATCAACGGTCGAGAGCAATTGGAAAAGTCTGCGGCGGAGAAGGTTGACTGGGCAATAGAATCGGGAAATTGAATGCGAACCGTCGATCTGCAAAGATCGACGGTGGAGATTTACTTCCCACCACGCGACGGCTAGGTTATTGAGCAAGCGCTTTGGTTAAAGGTCGGGCATCTTGGGCGATCATCAACCGTTGGATCAGCGGGCCCAGATCGGATGGCTATCGTTGATTCCGCTAGGCGCCCTAGTCCGAAGAATAATGCGCGGGGGACAATGATAGCTCGGCAGTTTTGAAACAGAGTGGAGGACACGCGTCAGGCGATGTGTGGATTCTCTGGGCAACTGGGGAAAACCACCCTTCGCTCGAAGGTGGTGCGGAACAAACAGCGCAGGTTTGGAAAACAACACATAGCTGGCGGGGTCCACAAGGTAAGTCGCGTGCCGCGCCGTCCGATCTGTGGAGCAGATCGACGGTCAAGATTATTTCAAAATTATATGGTCGGAAAACCTTTGAAAAATGATTTAAACGTGAAAAGCAGAAATTACAAAGGTTTTTGGTGTTTTCGGGCGAAGAAAAAGGATAAGCGCTCGATAGGTTTAGCAACGGGTTATGGCACTCGGGCTTTATGGAGGAAAAAAGGGGTAGAGGGCTTAGCCTGAGGGGCTTAAGTCCAACGCATAGAAAATGTGTGTTTTCTACGGTTTTTCAAAGGAAATGAAGGTTTTGGTAAGGCCAAGAAGGAATCTTAGACCTTCGGAAATGGGTTTTAATGAGGAATAGAGGGATAGAGAAAGAGGTTAGTTTTTTGGGGTCTTTTACAGAAATATCCAACAATGGGTTTTTGTAGGATTTCAGAGGCCTTTGAGATGTGGAATAGCAGTGAAGGATTTGGACAGAAGAAAAAAGGCAGGAGGCCTTATAGAGACTTCAAGAGTCAACAGTTTTGATAGGGAAAAATTGTTTCTTGAAGGCTCAAAACAAATTTAGCCACCTTTTGGTATAACAAAATATTATAGGTGGCTAACAGTGCCCATACATTATTATTGTTAGGTCGGGTAGGACTATATTGTGACCCCATGGACTCCTATATATAGAAAGGAGGGTTTTTCATTTTTATCATCCAAGAATTGTTTATTTATGTAATGTAAATGAGGTTTCCCGCTCGAAGTAGCTTATTTCTAAGGCGTTGATCTCTCTTTCATTCTATTTTTGGAGCTGGTTTCATAACAAAATACCAAATCTTGAATATCGGTAAGCAAAACAAGACCACAGTGACAAGAATTAAAATCCCCACTCTCAAATAATAAATGTAGCCTTCAATAAACACAACCAACAATTAATTAAAGATAGTGGAAATTACATTAAACCCATGTAGTATACAACATCACCCAATCATACGTTGGCAAAGTTGTCATAGATGGAAAAGGTGTTGAAGGTTTCCTATGTCAACCCAGTGTCTTGTGAGAAGCCATAGATATAATTTAAGGGTTAAATCATGGTTGTTTTAAAGTTTAGGAGACGCCAAAGGTATTTATCACTGATGTTATTGAGTATGTATTCAGTATCAGAGGCATTCAATAAGTATGTATTGTTTTCCCTATGTATGTATCGTTGATAATGTAGAGTTGTGAGTGAGTATAATGTTTGTCATAATTATGGGCTTGTAGATGCATTGATGCAAATGCTTGAAGATTGATGTAAATGGTTGCAAATATGGAAGAATAACTTTCAATTTTTCGTAACTTAGGGAACGAACGCAGTTTAAATCCTAGTTATTTGCATTTACAACCCAGAATAACAGTGGATAATCAACGTATGCATCCCAGATTGATAATAAGTAATCAGTCTCTGCAACCTGTAGTTTGCAAAAGGAAAAACTCATTCTTTCCAAATGAAGTTGTTGGAAATATGATGCAGGATGTTGTCCTTGATGGCAACCCACTGAATGAGGATGAAGACATGCGACTGTTGACATGTGTTGTCCTTGATGGCAATCCACCTGATGAAGTTATGCTTGACTTGATGGACTTAGTAAATAATGTAAATCTGATATGATATAATGTTTGTTGACAATATGATGCTGAATGTTGTCCTTGAAAGGCAACCCACCTGATGAAGATGATGAGAACTTGATGAAGTTGTGCTTGAAAGAATATGTTCCTGATGAAGAAAATATGATGTATCTACAGTGTGTACAAAAGGCAATGAAGAAAAGAATTCAGAATGTACTCAAAGTATGATGAAAATAGTATATCTCTATGTATACGCGGATCTGTCTAAGTGAAGTCGCGTATGCACGCGGAAAAGAACGTGCCAAGTCGCGTATGGGAAAAAGCGCTCAAAAAGTGCAAAACCAAGGGTAACCACCATGGTATTGACCCATTGTATTGGGTAATGATCCGCCTAATTGACCCCGTCCAGGCAGTTTTGGGCTCATGGTATTGTTTTGGCCCATGGTATTGAAAAAGGGGCTCATGGTATTGAAAAAGGATAAACCTATATAAGGAGAACAAATTCATTGTGCATAACATGAGTGTGGGTGCAAGATGTCTGAGCTTGAATGAATACTTCTCTCTCAAGTATATCTGAATGGAAAGGGTTACACTTGAATGATAAATCTGAATGTATGATGCACCAATGATGAAGAAGGGGATCTAGATCTGAATTGCTCTTGTATTTGCTAGATCTGATTATGGAAGGCTTAGATCCGTGATGAGGCGAGCATCTAGGCGAACATCTGTCTGAAGCAAAAGGGTAGATCTGAACTGAATATCTGATCTGATGAAGTATGCTGCTCTGTAATGATTGAAGATCTATACGCTACTTCGCCGCGAAGGAAGCGCGTATATACGCAGCTTCAGCGAAGAGAAAGCGCGTATGCGCAATAAAATATACACTGAGGTATACGCTGGTTTGTGTGGACGGAAGCGCGTATATACGCGACATCAGTGAAGGGAAAGCGCGTATGCAAACTAGGGCTTGCTGAAGCAAGGGGTATGAAATATATGATCTATTCTGCTGTGTTTCTGCTATCTGATTTGTGTTGATATGTATCTGTTGGTGACGTATGTTTGTGCTTAAAAGTATGGAAAGGGTCCAGTGTGAAAATATGATGAAATGTGGCCTGCAAGTGGTGTTCTATTGAAGTTGTTGGATCCAGTGTGAAAATTGATGAAACGTGGTCCAAGGTGGTGCTGAGGGTTGTAGCCTTCAGTCAGGGGGTCGTAGCTCCCTTCCAGGTGAGGCTGGTAAACGAGATCGGGGGTCGTAGCTCCCTTCCAGGTGAGGCTGGTAAACGAGTCAGGGGGTTGGAGCTCCCTTCCAGGAGAGGCTGGTAAACGAGCGCAGGTGGGTGCCTGCGTGCTGGTCAAGTCTGCGCCAGCACATATGTTGTAAGATGTTTTCTCTATAATAAAATATTGAAGGCTGAGCAACTGCAGCGGTGGTTTTCTCCCGACTTCGGTTTCCACCTAAAAATCTGTTCATGTGTGATGCTTTGTGTGATGGTTTATTCTGTTCTTACTGCACCTGTTTACTGCTTATTGAATATCTGATGAATAAATGATGGAATGGTTTAAGTGAAGATTTAATGACATATCTAAATCTCTGTGTACACGCTAGTTTCATAAAGGGGATCCGCGTATATACGCTAGTTTACTGAAGTAAAGTAGCGTATGGGTTTTAAGGAATGAAAAAGTAAAAAGATTTTATTATGCAGTAAATACTGATTCACCCCCCCCCTCTCAGTATTTTTCCCAACAAGAAGTTACATTTTCTTGGAATTTTTTTGGCTTATGCAATTGTTACAGTTGATGATGCTACTCTTTTAAATAATATTTGGTGGACCACTAATTTTTTCTTGATATTCAAAATCTGAAAAATGTGAAATGAATAGGTGGAATACAATGAGATTGCATTAGAATAAAAACATGCAACTAGTTATATAAACATGGATTTTGGATTGAAGAGCAATTATTTTAAGTGATTTGATTGAGTTGTTGTGAAACCTAGTATATAGATTTCCAAGCTAAGAGATAAAGAAGAAGAGGAGCATATGTAAAGAAATTTAAGGAAGAGGAGCAAAGGAGATAAACAACTATAAAGGAGGCAAATATAGAGTACAGTATACATGCAAAGAGATGGAGGTATTCAAAATTAAAGACCAAGTAATCCAACATATTAAAAATTTATTGTATCATGGGATTGATGTCTCCTTTTAGGTAGTATCCTGAAAAAGAACAGGTTGGAGCATGTGAGTGGAAGTGGGTACTTATATAATGTTGTAGCTTGCAAAACAAAAGAGAGGTTCAAGCCCCATGTATGTGTGTGCCTACAAAATTTGATGTAAAAAAGGAGTGGGTGCTTGCATTTACCTCACAACAACAAAATTTGTGCTTTTCCTATTTATGGGTTTCCACTTATATTTGGTTCTACATGTGTTGATTTTATGTGTTTATTATTATTTTGTGGTTTAAATGTTGTTTATATGCTATTCATATGATGTACTCTCATCTAATAGTTAATATAACTATTGAAAAGAAAAGTAAAAAATGTAAATTAATGATCATGAATGCACTATATTGATTCACCCCCCCTCTCAATATAGTCAAGTTTCCAACAATTGGTATCATAGAAGGTTCCCTCTAATAATCCTAACAACTGGAAGATACAATTGGTTGAATCATGGATCATCAAAGGGTTCATGCGTGTTCTCAGTGTTGCAAAATTTCAGGAATGGAGAGAGAAGGTAAAATTTGAATTGATAGCTTGTGGATCTGAAGTTTGGAAAGTAGTGACTAATGGTTGTGGTAAAGACCCACCTTCAAAAAAAGTTCAAGAATGGAATTCCCAGGATAAATGTACAATTTACAACAAAATTCACAATTCGGATTTTGAGATGATAATAGATCTAAATTCTGCAATAGATATATGGGACAGGTTGCAGGTCCTGCATGAAAGAGAGACGAGTAGCATTAGTGGAGAAAAATAGAAGAAAAATGCCTCTCAGAAAGAAATTTTTTGGTTAACTGAGATCCATTCTTCTAGTGTGAAAGTATATGATTGTCATAAAGAGAAGACAGATGAAGAAGAAGCTAAGCTTGACTTAGCCTTGGTTGAAATAGAAAGACTCAATGGAAAATAGAGATTAGAAGAAGCTTCTCCAAATACTTAAAGAAAGAGAGAAATATTTTAAAGAATAAATCATTATATTGAAGACCCAATTAGAAGAGGTAAGGAGAGTTGTGATGAGAATCCAGTTAGAAGGAAAGACTAGATGATGTGAAAAGTTAGAGGAAGAGGTTATCTCGATGAAAAATGAGTTAGACAAGAGCAGATCTAAATCAAAGGCAACCATAGGTGATAAATGCAACACCTAAAAGGCCTATAGGAGAACATGCCAAAAACATGATTAGCAAGGAAGAAAACAAGAAAAATTAGTAGAACCAACATTAAATAAATGATTCAAAGAAAGTGTCCTTACCAAGAAGTTCATCTACTCCTAGATATGAATCTAGCAAGCCTACAAGGTTCCAAACTTGAGGAATAAAAAATCCTTTTCTACCCTAATGAATAATGTTGAATGTTAAGAATATGCATCCAAAAAGGAATACCTCTCAAGCAAGTAAATAAGGAATATCATTTACTACGAGAAGATCATTAGTCACCAGGTACATAATTTATTTTTATGGCTATTATTATTCACGCAATGCTTTTGGCCATAAGGTTGTTGATTGCAAACCCTATGTAAAGAAGATTATGAGTGAATTGAATGTAAAGGGAAATAAATATTGGGATAATAGCATGAGATTATAAAAGTATTTTCCCACTTTTATTGGTCACATAAGATGTTATGTATGTAACAATCTTGGCCCTATGGCTAAATATTTCAAGTTTCCCAATCCTTGAAAGTAAACTAGATAAATGAAGGATCCCATTCAAAGCAAACTAAATAAGAAGTCAGAAATAGATGCATAGAGTAGAAGGAATCCCACGAATGGTCAGAAAAAGAAGAAATAGTAGCCAATAACTTCAATGAAAAATTGAAGTTAGCATGGCCTCAAGGGGAGTTTCTCAAGGAAATGAAAGCAACCATGAGTAAAGAAGAATCTAGTCAATGCTTATATTAGAGAAATAGTCATGTGAAATTTGAAGCATGTGAACCTATTATTGATGGAAGGAATTCATTCACAATGCAGCGAATTAAATTCCAAGGTTGATAAGGACACAACATATCATATTTTTATGCTTAAAAGGAAATGGAGAAAAGGAGTTTTCATTGTGATCCCCTAGATGTACAAGAAGACATGAATATAATACAAGCATCCATAGACTCTCTACTTCTCTTTAATATTTAATGACATTTATTTGAAATCATGAGGGTATAGTTATAGTATAGACCAAACCCTAGCATATACACAAAGATGATTTTGGTCATGCTTGGCAAGTGCAAGCAATATGAGTGTGAAAATTAACTTTTTCAACTTATGATTGAAGAAGGGTTGGATCCTAAGTATTAAGTCCTACAGAGAATTTACTGTTCTAGAGGAAATGAAGATAATTCCTCTATGCACACCTGATGTCATTCACTTATAGTATACTTGTAAAATCTTGTGTTGAATATTCTCGATTTTGATCATGTTGACAAGTTACTCTCATAAATGTTGAGAAATGGACTGAAGCCCAATACTATCACCTATAATTCAATTCTGGATGCATATGGTAAAGTTGGTAAATTTAAAGATATGGAAGATTTCATTTCAAAGATATTAGAAGATCAAAATCCTAAGTCCGATGTGTGGACGATGAATGCAATCATGAAGGATTTTGGATATAGAAGTCATATTACGATGATGGAAAATTGCTATGAGAAGTTTCAAAGTGTTTAAGTTCAGCGTGATGTTAAGAACATTTAATATATTAATGTAAGTGTATTGATACAAAGTAAAAAATCTCAGTTGTGACGGGAATAGTGGTAACTTGTAAGCATGCTTATCAAGTGGAGTGAATGAGAGAAGAGCTTAGGGTTAAAAACAAATTCTCTCTGAGGGAAGTCCAAAGGTGTATCTCAGAGACACATAGGATCAAACAGAAAGAAGCTCCTTCATGGCATAGTAATTGGTGAAAATAAGTTATCGAGCTTGGACTGAACTCATCAAATTAAGGCCTAAGAATATCTCACTACGCACCTGATAAAATGATTGGAGTGATGGAATACATGCAGAAATATTTTCAGGAATCTAGTTGTTACATATTCTGATGCATCTACACATAATATGTTAGGATGCCTCTGTGTATGCAGGACCAAAGCAGAGAATCAATTAGGTGAATTAGACCAAAGTAGAGAAACGGTTAGGTGACTAACCATGGAAGAGATCTTTCAAAGTTTGATCAATGGATTTCGACTCAGCCATATCCAAATTTGTTTTCACGAAGGGTGTTTTAGATATTTTACACTTTTAATATATATATTCTCAGTGAAAATCAGAAATTCTCAATTGGAGTGCATGTATCATAACCAGGCCTAATCTGTGTGTTTGTTTGTTGTGAAAATAGTAATTCTAAGATCTAATAGTAGATAGGGCCACGAGCGATGAACATTGATATGTAGTAAGATTGGCAGTTATGCACTTTAGGCAACATCAAAACCATCCTTGAATATTGAACTTGATGTGTGAATATCCAAGGAATGTTTTCATGACAAATATTTTTCGAGCCATGATCATTATCATGCCAAAAGGCCTATGTATCTCGTAGTGATTGGTTGGTCAATTTTTCAAGATGATGCTAGAAAACCAATTTTGATTATACATCTTAGAGAGATGGACAATGACACTCCAAATGAATTTGTAATATGAATTATTACAACAATATTAGCTGGATTATTTGACTTCTCAAATATGGCCCCTGGTTGTAATAATGTTCAAGATTTCCATCAAGGAAGCATGGCACAACCTACACCTTATTACAATGGAAGTAACTTGGAAGATATGTTTATCTAGGATCATAGTGCACTCCTTAGAAGGAACCTTTATGGATCAAAAAAATTTGTGGAAGAATTATTATTACTTAAAGTTTGGGCTAGACAGAGAAATTCTATCAATAGACCTGATTTTTTGAATGGATTCGTAATGTCTATAATTTTGGCATACCTAACAACAACAGAAGGAGGTGGAAAGTGCATCACGGGAAAAATGATATGGTTTCATACCTTTTTCATTGTCATATACTTCATTGAAATTTCCAGTATTGTAGATAATGGAATTTTCATACAACCTTAGTTTATCTGCAACGTGTCATTGGAGCTAAAGAGAAGGCTTATACAATTATTTTGATAATAGCATAGTATGTTTTGGAAGCTGAGGGAAGCGTACACCATATGGAACCTAAAACAAATGCCTATATTTTGATATAGCATACAGACATTGGATTTTATGGTCTTATTCATCATCAACAATGTCAAAAGGAAACTCTCCATGTTGATTTTCATAACACAAATAGAACCCCTTGTCATTGATGTCAAAGGGGGAGGTAAGGCGAAATTATGGAGAAACGATTCTTAGAACAAAAGGAGGAGGAAAAAATCAGTGTTGCCATCAATGCCAAAGGGGGAGATTTTTGGCAAAATTTTCATTGATGACAAAGGTGTTGAAGGTTTCTTGTGTCATCCCAGTTTCTTATGAGCAACCAAAAATATAAGTTTAAGGTCTAAACCATAGTTTATTTAAAATTTAGGAGATGCAAAAGGTATTCAACATTGATGTTATTGAGTATGTATTCAATAAGTATCTATTGTTTCCCCTATGTATGTATTGTTGATAATGTAAAGTTGTGAGTGAGTATGATGCTTGTCATAAGAATGGCCTTACAAATGCTATGATGTAAATGGTTGCTAATATGGAAGAACAACTTTCAATTTTCCCTAATTTAGGGAACTGACGTAGTTTAAAGCCTAGTTATCTATGTTTGCAACCCATATTGACAATGGATAATCAATGTTCACAACCTAGATTGATAATGAGTAATCAACATTCTCGTCTTATAGTTTGTAAAAGGAAAACCTCATGCTTTCCAAATGAAGTTACATTGTATCGGGAGTGTTTTGGCTTATGCAATCATTATAGTTGGTGATGTTACTCTATCAAGTCCCTATAATACTAGTGTATCCCCTTATTGTTATTATTAGTATAGCCCCCTTATTGTTATTGTTGTGCCTATGTAGTCCCCATATTATTATTATTGTGCCCCATAGAAGCCCACTATTGTTATTGTTGTGCCCTTACATTGTTATTTTTATGTTGGCTATAGGATTATATTGTGACCCATTGGAGTCCTATATATAGAAAGGAGGTTTTTTCATTTGTATCATCCAATAATTGCTCATTTATGTAATGTAAAGGAGGTTTCCCCCTCAAAGTGGTTGAATTTTAAGTCGTTGATCTCTCTTTTTTTCTATTTTGTGAGTTGGTTTCATAACATTTGTTATCAAAGCTTTGATTCTACGGTTTCACTACTTCAAACGGGTCATCGTTGAATTTTAGCCATAAATATTTTTCTACGATGGTTCAGAAGCTTAAAAAAACCCTATTTGCACAGGACTCCTGAGGAACTTTGTGTAAAAAATTCAGATCTTGGTTTCCAATAGTTTCGGAGATATGATCTGTGTAAGTTAGGGTTTTTGTAAGCTCCCAAATTTCATCTAAAAGAGGTGACCTTGGGGAAAATCAGCATAGCTCTCTCTCTGAGAACCAGATTGGAATTTTGTAAGAATTGGTCAAAAATGCATGGACTGTAGTTTCGTGTATATAAATTTCAAAGCCGAAGGAGGAAACAATGGCATGTGACATGCCATACAAGTTCACTCTACTGAATCAGTCCATAATTAGGTCATTATGGGAGATTGGCCATAACTTTGCCTTGAAGAATCGAAATCAGGTCAGACCTATGGCATTGGAAAGAAGCTTCAGAGGGCTACTAAAGGACCAAAGATAAAATCTTAGGGATCCGAAATTACAGAGATACATCAGTTTCAATATCAAGCTCCTAAAAATCAAGAAAAAGGTGTGTATTTTTTTCAAATTGCATAAATCTTGTTTGAAAAATCATTTTTAAGTGATTCCAAGGGCATATTAAAGCATAGATATCAATATTTGGTTCTAAAATTCCCCCCTAAAAATAATTCAACACCCATTAAGCACTCAGAATACTCTATTATGACTCATGAAGAGGAAGAAGTGCAACATGATATATCAAAATTACAAGAGCAAGTGCACCAAATTTCACTCTTGCAAAGAGCAACAAAAAATGAAATGGAAGTTTTGAAGAAAGGCGTGGAAGCTAAGATGGACGGATTGAAAAAAGGCATGGACGCTAAGATGGATGGTTTGAATAATGGAATGGAAACTAAGATCGATGGTATATAAGACAAACTGAAAGGCAACATGGAAGACGTGAAGATTGATCTAAAAGAAGGCATGGAAGGTGTTGTGGATCATATGCATATCCTTTTATTTTTCAAATATTTGAAAATATAAAAATAATAAATTGTTGGAAAATATGTTAAAGTATCGAAGTCTTATACTTTAGCATGAAAAAAGATCTATGTTCGTTAAAGTTAAAGTTTAAGTTTAAACATTTAAACTTTATAGTTGTGGGTTCGGTATTAAATGTTAAACAGTGATTGGTTTGATTGGCGGAAAGTGCCGATCATTAAAATCTTTATCAAAAAGCCCAACCCGTGGGCACAACTAGCACACCAGATACCATGGGGAGTGCCTCCGCAATTGACCGGGTTGACTGTGGGGACAACAAAGATCAACGGTGGAGATTGAATGCAGGAGCACCAGCCAAAGTTTTCCTCCGTACCTTGAGAGCCCCCACAATGACGTAAGACACTGAGTTGGTCACAGTTTTATTCCACATCGAGAAGTGTTAACGGCTTGCTGGTGCGTCTTTTTAGCATTAAATTTAAAACCCGCGCCACCTATTTAAAGAAATTTTTGTCCATTTTTCAAAATTACTTGTGATTTGCTGCGCTGCACCCTATTTTAGCTTTCCGCCACCTACAAAATTGACCACCCTGTAAACCATTTTCACGTAAAGTTTCAACCATGGCTAAATAGTCATCCTTATCATGTTCAACTAGCCATATCCCTCTCATGGATACTGAGAGGGATATTCAAGATACCCTCTGTTCAGTAATTCACCTCCCTTTCTACCAGCAAGTTATCTTAAATGATAATGCTTCCCTTATGTATTCTGCCATTATCAAGTTTGGAGTTTTGTCTGCATGCATTCCTAAAACCCTCCTTTTCCCTGAATTTATCTATTGGTTGGTATCCGTCATGTATCCAGGGAAGTGTTTTTTCATGAATTCCCAAGTAGAGAATGTTCTGCAGGTGTCTACCCTATTAATCCGTGAAACCCTTTTCTATCCTGAGTTAGAGTCATCCACCCAATTTTCTGACAATTCACTAGTTCAATATTATGATAATCTTGCAGGAGAAGAATTCAATCAGTTCACATTTTATTTGAAGCCTGACATGAAGCAGTTTCAGCCAGATTGCAAAGAGTTTGATATGGGGGTTTTTGATGCTGAGACTCGTCCAGTATTGAGTCATATTGAAAAAAATTTGGGTAAAGATGATGATAATACAGTGGATAAATCAGTTCTAGGGATGTTTGCCATGATGATGAAGCCAGGAATGGTGCTAGATATTCCATCATATTGGCAGGAAGTGGTCAATTCACAGCTGATGAGCTTTTCATTAACAGGTTCCTTTAAATTTCCCTCATTAATTGTATATTTATTCTTATATTAGAATGTGGAGGAATTCATGCATTTAGGCCTAAATATTATGGATGTAAATAAAAGGAGGAAATCAATGATATTCTGGACAGATGTAGTTAGAAGGGAGCAAAATGAGGCTGGGTTGTTTGATTTTTCTAGCTATTACATGCCAACTGCATACAAAATATTGAATGGAAGTCCTCCTCCCTGTTTCTTACCTAAAGCTCATGAGTTTCTTCATTTAGGAAACAATTTTAAATATGGAGACTGGTTTGTTTTTTAGGAATATTCTGAAATAAGGCTATATGGAGCAAGTGTTGAGCCTTACAGACTCCCAAATTTTGTACCAATGAGGCTTTTTGCTTTAGAATTTGTTAGACAGAGTCTAAATGTTGATTAGGTTCATTTCATGCCTATGAAGAAAGGACACATGTATAAATTACCCATGGTTGTAGGCCCTTTCATAGTAAATATGAGGTAGGAATTTGATGAAGTAACAAAAATGTTAGATGACATGTAGATGCTACTAGGATAAAATTGGGCTTATGACCCATATAATGTTATTTCAAATAGAATAATTGAGAATGGGTATTCTGCTTTCTTTCATGAAAGTAGGCCAGAACAAGAGAAGATAGCATGTAAAGGTGTTATGATTTCAGTAGATGTAAACATTCAAACTCCTATCATAGCAGAGAAAACAGCTAAAATAACCAAGGAAGTAGTTATTGATCTAGATGATGAGGAGTAGGGAGCCATGGAGAGAACAAAACTTACTGAAGAGCCTGCATCTACTGCTCCTAGTTTTTCTTTACATTTGGGAGAAGAAAAAAATTCTCCTGCCTCACCCAGGAATCATGAAGCTTCTCATGAATAGGTGCCCTTGATTAAACATATGTTTTCACAAATTGAAGAAAGAAATCAGAGGATGAAGGCTAGCATAGAGGCCCAAGCTGAACATCAAGTCACTGCTGAAAAAACAAGATTGTTAACTATAATGGATCTTGAGAAAGATCAATTTAGAATTTCCCTCTCACATCCTACAGATATGTCAATTGGCTCTTCCAGCAATTTCAACACTGTCAATGTGACTGTGGATGTAAAGAAAATTCCACTAATGGATGAAATGAATTTGCATATGCAAATAGGTCAATTGATTGCAAATGACCTTACAAAGACTAACGCAATGGAAATAAAGGCAGAGAATATGTAAGGTAAATTAATTAAACAGTTGAAGTTAGAGAAGGCTAACTCAAGAGCCTTAATAGTTCAAAATGAAGAATTGAAGAAGATTATTATAAAAATTGGAGTAGACCCCAGTGATAAGACTGATGTGCAGAAATTCATGCAAAGTGCTGAGGTAGAGATATCTACATTGAGGAAGAAATTGAAGTTACCTATTGGAGAACATTCAATGGCTACAGAAGTTGCAGAGGTAGAGAAGGAAAAGGAGAAGTTGTTGCAGCAACTCATGCAGAAAGATGAAGAACTATCCAAAATAAAGCAGACTGCAATTTCATTGCAAAATCATATTGATAATCATAACTGTACTTTTGTTTTTCCTACAGGTGATGAAGACCCTCAAGTACAAATTGTTCAATTAAATATTGAGTTGCAGATGGATGAAAGAGATAGAAAGAAGGCTCAAACAGATCTGGAGACTGCAAAAAAATTGATGAAAGTCATAGAAAATGAAGCAGACAAATACAAAATGGATTTCTGAAATGATGAAGCTAATATTAAAAATCTCAAAGAAAGAATGAAAGGAAATCTTTCACTAATACAAGCTAAAGATATCATTTGGACTGATATCATTTCAGAAATGAAATCCAATTGGTGCTTCCTGATGATAATTGCAAAAGAGAAAAATATTATTTTAGAATGTGAAGAACCAATCATGTATAATACGCAAAAAGGAATTAATAAAGCCATTTGGGCCAGAAGATTTATTGATTTTATTAATTCCAAATCAGATCAGAAGTTAGAGGAGAATGATATGCAGGACAAAATGTTGTATGCAGTAGAAATTAATAAAATGATTATCAGAAATGATCTTACAAAGGCTACAGAAAAGAAACTAATGGAAATCAAGGAAGCGGTAAGTCAATTTGATAAATATTTTGATAAAATGACAAGAGTAGGCTTTCCATCATGTTGGGGAGCTGAAGGAAATATTTTTCCATGGAGCTCTTATGAGAATCTACTGGTGATGATAAAAATCAAGGTTGATAATAGGCATGAAAAGACTCAGGTGCTTAAAGTAGAGACAATGGTTAACTTCTTGCAGAGACAATTTCAACTCTTGTGGATGGTAAAAACTCTTTTCTCAGAAAGGCCTTCTTATGATCGAATTACTGCATTCATATTGGAATATCAAAATCTGACACATTCATCCAAGACAAAGGTAGAAATATGGAAAAAGTGCAAAGCTTGGACAATTGACCCGCCAAAAGGATCAGCAGCAAATAAAGACAAATCAGTTGACCAAGGAAAAGAAGACACATCATCAGCAATTCCTATAGATTAGGATATTTATTTTATGTTATTTTCTGAAGACAATGTAATTGTAACAAGACACTTTTAAGGCATGTAATAGATAGCCTTCGAAGTCTTAAAGTATTTTTGGTAGTTAGGATTGGTTACAGCAATTCCAAACTGCTTTTTACTGTATTCAATGTAATTTTCAAGAGAAAGAAAGGGTCCGAGCTTTGGACCTTCAGAAAAATATTTTTGTTCTCAGATATTCAAAGATTAATGAATGAGTAAGCAAGTTTCTGGCATTTTGTTTATGTTGAAATGTATCCAAGTTTTCATTATGTATTTTCTATCTATGAATAAAACAAGGTTATGAGCAGCAGGTCTCTTTTTACTTCTGTGTATAAGAGTTAAAAACCTTAATTGGCACTCCTTTGTTTTAACTATTTCTTTCATATATTTCTTCTGGGGTTTGGGATGATATTTTTTGTATAAAATAGCATATCAGTTTGGACTTCTTCTTACACTTTCTTCCAGTCATTTCATTCAACATCAACAAATGGTAGCATTGTGAAGCATTCATCATATTTGACATTTAAGGGTTTGATTATTAATACTTTAGGGTTAATAAAACAAAGACATAAAAATTTGTGACATAATCAGTAAAATGTCTTAAGCATTGATTCCTTATCAACTAAGAGATTTTCTCTTAAGGTACAACATTAATTGGCGTCGTTGCTGGGGAACGAAGAATTGAAGGTTTTCCCTGGGTTTTGTTCATATTTCCTCTGGTTGTTCAGAGAGGAGGAAATATCAAGATGTGCTTTATTTTAAATAATTCTGGCTCCTAAGAGGCCTCACATGAGGTCAGATACCTCTCAACAGAAATTCCCTATTCTGTCATATCTAGAAAATCTAGTTTCAAAGAAGGGCCAGAAAACAAAAATATTTTCTACACCTGATGCCACACTACTTGCACCAGGCAGCAATTCTCATATCTTGCCATCCAAGGAAATTTCCCGGAAACTCATTTTCCCGAAAAAAGAATCCTTATCCTCACTCATTCATTTCCAAGAACTAACATTAGAAGAACTATCTTTTGAGCCTGTATCATTTCCATTCACAGAATCTCAACCTAATTCAGTTGCCATTTTTTCTGCCATTGTTCATATACCCCTTCCCATATCAATTGTTCCACCCTTTTTATCCCCACCTACAACTGGTATTCATTTTACCCGCGCTCAAGGAGCAGTCAATCAGGGCATAAACATGGCAACCCCTGCTTTCTTGATGAATAGATATGAACCATTAAATCTACCCCAACCAATGAATGCAATGCCTCAGGAGTACCTTAAGTTGCTCCCTAGATTTACTGGTGAAGATGAAATAACTGCAGAAAAACACTTGCCTTTCTTTTTCACTTTTGTTGAAAACTTTAATGTAGAACGTCTTGATGTTGTAATGAGACTTTTTGTGCAGTCTCTAAGTGGAGAGGCAAGAAAATGGTTCAACCAATGATTGGGATGAATTAGAAAGACAATTCATCCAGAGATGGGGTGAAAAAAGAGACCATGGTTATTCTTTAATAGAATTGAATGCTATAAAGAAAAAATCAAATGAAAGTATGAGTGATTTTGTCAAAATATTTAATAATTTGTACAATAGTTTGCTTGTGGAAATGAAACCTCCTCCTATTGGAGCAAGGGTTGTTTTTGTTGGTGCATTTTCATCCGATTTTAGTTTTACCTTGAGAGAAAGAAGAGCCTCCACTCTTGAACAAATTCAAACTGATGCCTTAGAAATTGAGGCAAACATGACTTCTGCTGGAAAGGTTCAAGACAAGGGAAAGGCTAAAGAAGAAGATTCATCACAAGATCAAAGGATAGATGATATGACTAAGGTCATTAAAAATTTGTCGAAAAAATTAGTAAATATGGAATTAGATAACAAGAAACCTGCACAACAAAACAGAGGGGTTTTCAACCCCCAATTCAGAAAACAACCCCTACAAATTCTACAGAGAGAAAGAAAAGATCAAGATCAATTCCAAGAACCTTTATATATAGAGGCAGCCCCATCACATTCTGCTGATAATTATCAGAAAGAAGATGAAGATCAAATTTTTGTTGTGTATATGGAAGATGGTGAGACATAAGAAGAGAGTGAGAAAGAATATGCAGAAGAATGTAAAGAACTGATATCTCATTTGATCGGGAAGAAATGGATGATTATTGCAAACAATTTACTGATTTTATGCAAGCAGAGTTGCATAAAAAATATAATTTTAGGTCAAAAAAGAGGTTGAGAACTCAGGATGATGAAGGAGAGGAATCAGAATCAACACCTACTTCAATGGCGACTCCATTACAGAAGAATCCTATTAAAAAATCAGATAAGGGGAAACAGCCCATGAATCAAGAAAAAGAGAAAGAGAAGCAGCAAGCTGAATCTCCTCAAATAAAATCTAATGACCCTAATATTTTGGAGAAAATTGTTATTGTTCCTGATCAACATGCAAATTCAAATAAAAACCAAGAAGAACCTAAAAAGTTTACAAAACAAAATCAAACTTTCAGTTTGTCTAAAGAATTAGAAAAAGTAAAGATTCAAGTACCACTTCTTGAGTTGGTCAAAACACCTGGTTATAAGAAATAAATTACAGATTTTATTAATTTATCTCAGTCTAATGAGGTGGGTGATATAGTGAATCTGCAAGAAGAGAAACCAGTGGTTACTTTTGGACCTCATGTTGAAGAGGTAGATTCTTCTGTTCCACCTTTTTATATATCAGTTCTATTGCATGATTTCATTTTACATAATTTTATGCTAGATTCTAGTGCATCACATAATCTAATGCCATTGTCTGTGATGAAAGTGTTAAATTTACAAATCACCAAACCATATAGAGACATTTATTCCTTTGATTCAAAAAGGGTGAAGTGTGTGGGTCTTATCAAAGATATGGTTGTTTCCTTGGCTCAAATTCTGGCTAAGAGTATTATGATGGATGTGGTAGTAGCAGATATTCCAGCCAGAAGCTCAGAGGATTTTTGAAATTGGATTTCACATACACTATCATTCCTGTTTTTAATGGGGAGGAAAGGAGGTTATATAGAGAAACTAGGTTTTTGAAAACTACTACCAAGAAAGATGTAGGTAATTCCCCTATTTATGATCAAGAGAAGGAGGATCTCTCTTGTTTCATGCTGCATGAAGATGCAAAATTTGTTGAAGATTCACAAAAGCAACTCTCTTCAGCCAATGTACATAAAGAGTTGTGTTCAAATAAAATTTGGAAGTGTTATTTTGATGGTGCATTCTCTAAGGAAGGCACTAGAGTTGGATTCATATTTATATCTCCTGAAGGTAACTTTTTACCTTTTTCCTTCAAATTGGAATTTGAATCTACTAATAATGTGGTTGAATATGAAGCATTAATTCTAAGTCTGCAAACAACTAAACAGATGGGAATTCAATTTTTATCTGTTTTTGGTGACTCTGAATTAATCATAAGGCAAATTAAGAATTGGTGCCAGACTAAACATCCCAGATTGAGATCTTATAGAAATGAGGTGTGGGATTTAGTTGAAAATTATTTTGAAGCTTTTAATTTACAGTTTATTCCAAGATAACAGAATAGAATGGTAGATTCATTGGCAGTTGCAGCTAGCACATTTAAACCACCAATTAATCCAAGATTGAGATATGAAATTGAATTGAGATACAGGCCTTCAATCCCTGATAATGTGAAACATTGGCAGGTTTTTGAGGATGATGAACAAATTAATCAGTTTTTAACAATGATTGGAAATTTTGAAGATAGTCAAATTGATTTAGAAGTTGATGAAAGTGGTCAAAGTGATATGTCCAAAAATATGAAACATTCAATTGGTGATCAGAAGATAATTCAATTGAAAGATAATATTTTTCCCAGAGGTTTGGTACCACTTGAAAGATTGTTTGATGCTAATGATGAACCAGAAAAAGGTATCCCAAGATGGATAAATGGAGGACTGCAATTTAGGGACTCAACATGAGCCTAAATTAGTCAAATTGTTTAGAGGAGTTCCTAAGGAGTACAAATAAAAGTATGTAGATCTTTTTAAACAATTCATGGATGTATTTGCATGGTCATATGAAGATTTGAAAACATATGATTTGGATATTACTCAACATAAAATACCACTGAAAGATGGGGTTTAACCACACAAGAAGAAGCTCAGGCAAATTAACCCTCTATTGCTGGCTCCAATTGAAAAAGAGGTGAAAAAACTTTTGCAAGCAAAAATCATAGTTCCACTAAGATATTCAGGTTGGGTTTCGAATCTGGTACCAGTCGGGAAGAAAAATGGAGAGATAATATTATGTGTGGATTTTAGAAATTTGAACAGAGCTTCCCTAAAAGATAACTATCCTTTACCAAAGATGGATTTTGATGCAGGGGCATTAGGCACAATAAAATACTTGTATCTAAGTAGACATAGGGGGGTCTTATATTTTTAAATTCTCGTGTAATTATTAGTATTTTGAATAAATTAGTGAGGAATTATACATGTTATCTAACCACTAGAGAACATGAGGGAAGTTGATTGAGTTAGGAAGGTGAAGAGTCAGTTTCAGTTATTTTAGGGATGGAGTCTAACTTTAGGACTTTAGAGAATTCCAAGAGTCTTTGTGGAGCTGTCATTGAAGAAACTGAATTGATTCCTAATATATTTGTATAAATGTAAGAAAAAAGGCATTAAATATGTAGGTCTGGAGAAGTAGCATAGCGGTTCAGAGACAGAATAGTGAGAAAAAGGGCCATCTGATTTGAAAACCTAGCCAAAACTGAGAGAGCTTCGGTGATTGATTTCATTTGTATATATTAAGGAGGAATTTATTCCTAAATTCTGTGTGAATATATATATATGTGTGTGTGTGTGTGTGTTATTGATAAAGAATATTTGAATTCTTGTGGCAAATATGAAACTCTGTGATTTGATCATGCTTGTATAGACTGCTTGAATTAATTGTGGAAGCGTGAGTTAGTTATTCAAGGTTTGTGAACATTGTAAAACTCTGTGCAAGGGTTAGAATTGTGATTCTGTACATAATTTGGATCCATTATAACATAGGAGAGCTTACACATATTTCTATAGAGACAGAGGATTTGCATTCATCGATCACTGTAAGGATCGATGACGCAAAGGGTGTTTGAATAGCATTCAATTTGAATTTGCTGAGTGTGGATGTTTTAATGAATGGAAGTTCTGTGTAGATAGATGGGATCTATTGTACCAAGGAAAAAAAAAATTGTAGCAAGAGTTATGTATGGGTGAAATCTTGTGTTTGGAGTTGATATATTAAATGTATGCTTAAGAACTATTCTAAGTTTCTGTGATAGAGTGTATAGGAAGCGCAGGATGAATTTCTGTGTTGAGAATTGCAACTAGTGAATGCCTGATTGGTTAAAGTCGCATTAACATATTTATTGTGACACCGAGTTCTGGTATGCGTGGAATGAAGTTAAGTTGAATTCGAAGGCGTAGAAGATTGTGGATAAAGAAACAAAGAAGCGAAATCGCGAATCTGAATGGCGCAGAGGAGAATGGAACCCTGAACTGAAGGTGGAATCATGAAATAAAAGTGAATAGTGAGAGCAGTTTCTTGAACCCACAAGTGGTATTCGCGTTACAAAAACGCAGTAAGCTATTTTATGAAAAAAATCACGATATCGGTTGTTGTTTGACACGCATCCTAGAGTGGTAAGGAAAAACCACTTTTATCGCATTTTTTTGGAGAGTTAAAGTTCTACCGTGAAAAAAAACGCGATATTCGTTGTCACCGTATGATCTTGATCGGAGGGGATCCAACGGTTGCTGTATCACGCAATGGGAGAGATTTAAAAAGGTATGAACTAAAGTTTTATTAATAAAACTGTATTAAAGTGGAAGTCCGGATATGTGGGCCCGAGCGCCTATTGCGTAAATAGTTGAGGGTTATTGTTAAATGGGATCAGAGTATAGTTGTCGCAAGATTTAATAATATTTGGTTTTATGGTTTTATACTCCAAATTAAATATTCGCAAATGATGAAATATGGGTGTTGGCCGAGGCTATTCTTTGGGTTGATCAAAGGTTTATTATAATGGTTCGTAACATTTGAATTGGGGTCGCAATATATGTTGATATATATATTATTTTGATGATAAACCGAACCTTGTATGAATGAATTTGTATGCTGGGGTCATATTATAGCACTATGCGAAAGGTAAGCTATAGGCTTATTACCTATTGAGTTTTGGGTCGAAATTCCCATAAGGTAAAGGGAAGCATATATTTGATAATTGATTTGCTACATACCATTATGTAATGGGGTTAGTAATGAAGCTTCCGCATGAAAGCTGAATCTGGGCTGATTATTTGGGTTAATAACCATAAGAGAACCTTGAGTTAATATCTCAAATCTCAGATTTGAGATATTAAAGCTTCAGAGGAATTTTAAAGATTGCCCAGCTTTAAAATTAATTGGGCTAAGAGTTGAATGCAGTTCTGTGTGGAAAGGAATTAAAGATTGTGGGTTTTTAAAATGAAATTGAAATTTTATATATGAGTTAAGAGGTCAGCCCAGGCATCATGTGGTATCAGAGCATCAGGAATAGCTTTGTTTGAAGTACAAGATTTTTTTTCTAATTAAATCTGAATGTGTGATGAGAGAAGAGAGGAGATCAGATTCTGAAATCTGATATGCAAAAATACACAAGGTTGCAGTGAATAGAGATTTGCAGAAATGAGTGGAAGACAAGATCATGCAAGGGTCTTGTAGGTAAATTAATTTTAAATCTGATTTTGAAATTGTGATGACAGAATTGTGGTTGCAGAAAAGTGAAGACAGAGTTTGATGATGATGGCAGTGAACCTGATATTCAGCTAAAGGCTGGATAGGGAGAGCAATTGTAGTGTTCTCAAGAGAAGGTGAGTTGATGAGCAGTGTTTAACTCTGGTTTGAAGAATTGTTTGCAGAATTCAGATTGCAGGCAATTGAAGAAATCTCAGCAAAGCAGATCATAGCTTTGAGAGCAGTGATGAAAGAGTCCAGAAGAGGATTCTAAAGTGAAGAAGAAGTGTGGCAGAACCTGGAGAATTCCCAACAGAGGTTGGATGAAAGAAGAACAGATGTGTTCTTGAAAAGTTGCATAGTGAAGCCTAGAGAGAGCAGAAGAGAGTGCTTAGAAGGTTCTAGCATAAGGAGAACCAGTACTTGCAAAAAGCCCAGATCCAGAGGAAAGGATTGGTGAGGTAAGTGGCAGCAGGAGAGCTTGCTGTTGCAGAGGCTCAGTGCAACTTGTGAGTGAAGAAATCATGGAGGAGGAGATGAATACTGATAGTCATAGTAGAGATTGCAGAGGTTCTAAGAGATTCCACATCAGAAGGAAGGAGAAAGCAGATGCCAAGGCAAATGGCATAAGGCAGCAGTTAACTAATGCAGAATATTGGAAAGAGGTAGTTGAGATCAATGAAAATTTTAATAAACTGGAAAAGAGGATAGAGGAAAGCTAAAGAGTTGGTTGGCTCGTGAAGAAGAGAGTAAAATGGCAACCATGACAGTTGAGGTTGAGGCAAAAGAAGATTGCCTTATTGAAAGAGGAACTCAAAGCAGCCGAGTTGAGAAAAGAAGTTTCTATTTGTGAAGCAGAACAGAGTGCATATGAAGAATGGAGGACTGCAAGAGATCTTGTGAGGCATGCTGAAGGTTTAAGGCAGCAAGAAGTTTGTCTTGCTGAAGAGAAAATCATTGATGATTTCCTAAGTTATTGGACAAGTCCAGATCAGCTGGATGATGTAAATACTTGTATTCATGAGTTTGACCATTGTGAGGTGATGACAGGTTCTACAGAGGAAGTGGAACTCAGCGTTCTTGAGTCAAGGATGGAATTTGAAGATTCCACATGCAGATCTGTTCAAAGGGAAGTGCTTGAGAAAGCAACCAAGACTGAAAATTCTTGTGGTTTTAAAACTAAAGAGTTGTGTATGTTTGCAGGTACATCACAGGAAGATGAACAAGATTTAAATTTTGTTGAGGAGAAATTGAATCTGAAATCTGTTCAGATCAATGCTGAGATAGTAAGATCTCAGGAGGAAGACATGAAGACAGAAGAGTCCAATGAGAATATTCAGCAGAATATTGTGGCAGAGAGAGAAGGACCAGCTGATGATTGGTCAAGGGCAAGCAGAGGTATAAAAGGTTGTGTAAGGTTCCCAAAGTCTACTCCAATTGAAGTTGTTGAATTGTATAGGAGGTTGGATTTTCAAAGAAGATAATTGGAGAAGTAGAGGACCTATGCACAGGATAAATTCCTGGAGAAGCAAGACAGAGGAATTGTTATGAATGACAATCATAGAATAGAGGATAAGAAAATGATTCATCCAAATGAAGGCGTTCATTTTGGTGAATCACAGTAGAAGGACATTCATGAAGCAGATGATGGAGAGAAGGAGAGACTAGCTGACAGTCTCATGATGGATGCAAATCAGCATATTGTTGTGCTGATAGAGGAATTGGAAAGAAACTTGGAACAACATACTGATGTGTTGTTAGAGGAGGAAGAGGTATTGAGGCCTTGTAATTTTAGCGCTGAAGGCTCATGTGTTAATTATGCAAGCAAAGAAGAACAACAAATGAAAATTGTCAGAGAATTGAATGGAAGAGAAACTATGTTAGATGAAAACATAGTGAAGGATCATCATTTTAACATGGTGATTGGAGCAGTAGAGATAACTCTAGAAGATGAGGAGAAAGCCAATGAATATTTTCTGATTCTTGAAACAGACTTGGGACTGCAGAGAGAATAACTGGTGACTGGATCATCAATTGAGACCATTGGGCCTTGTGATTTTGAAACTGACAATTTGATTGTGCTTACAGGTATTGCAAGAGACAGTCCATATCTTGGGATTGTCTTGAAGGAAGATGAAACAGTCATGCAGAAACTTGCTACTGTTGGTGACCTAGAAGAATTGTCTTGTCTGATGGGCCAAGAGCAGACTGTGAGGCAGATTTTTGAAACTGGCACAGTGATGAAGAATCAGAATTCTATTCTGGTAGGGGGAAATGAAAAGGCGGAATTTGAAGAACTAGATTTGATTGCCAGAATCAATCAAGAGGATGAAGGACAATTACTGAAGATTGTCAAGGAAGAAGGATAAGAAGAAGAATAACATGTTGAAACAAGTTTGCAGCATATTGATGAGATGCTTGAGGATAGGTGGCTGAATTGTTTGCTAGAAACATTTAAACATGAGAAGGAGATTGCAGACACTAGAATGAAATTGCCTAAAGTTGTGGAAGAACTAGGAGCAAATACTAGTTTGCAGAATTTAAGTATGCTTACTAGTATACAAGGAGGAATGAGTGGTTATGTTACTACAGTTAGAGAAATAAAAGATAATTTACTTTTTAAAGGTAAATTTGCTGGTGATGAGCAAGCGAATGTTGCAGATGGAGACATCTTAAGAGGTATTCAGGAAGAGTTTTTCTGTAGCAGAAGAGAAGAGGGTATGGATGATTGGGTGGTAGTAAGCGCAAGGGCTCAGCAATTAAGAGCAAGAGCTGGAGTAAAAGCAGCAAAATTCTTGGAGGCAGTAACAATAGCAGCAAAAGCAGCTACAACTATGGGAATTGAAAACAGCAGTGGGCAGAGTAAATCCTAATCAAAGGAAATGCTGGACATGGAAATTGAAAACATCAGAGAACTGATGATGAATGTGTCTCAGAAGTAGCAGACAACAGCAAGAAAGCAGAAGGACCTTAGCAAAGAAAAGACAAAAAGAGATTGTGAAGCATAACTGGAGGTAAGATGCAGAACAAGATATGGAGACCTGGAGAAGTGCAATTGGAAAGTAATACAGTTTTTGGACAGCAGCAAAACAAAGTATGGGATCCAGGAGGCAGAGATTAAAGACACATGATCAGGAGATCAGCAACAAATTGAACCTTGGGAGTCTGATGCAGGGGCATTAGGCACAATAAAATACTTGTATCTAAGTAGACATGGGGGGTCTCATATTTTTAAATTCTCATGTAATTATTAGTATTTTGAATAAATTAGTGAGGAATTATACATGTTCTCTAACCACTAGAGAACATGAGGGAGGTTGATTGAGTTAGGAAGGTGAAGAGTCAGTTTCAGTTATTTTAGGGATGGAGTCTAACTTTAGGACTTTGGAGAATTCCAAGAGACTTTGTGGAGCTGTCATCGAAGAAACTGAATCAATTCCTGATCTATTTGTATAAATTTAAGCCAAAAGGCATTAAATAGGTAGGTCTGGAGAAGTAGCATAGCGGTTCAGAGACAGAGTTGTGAGAAAAAGGGCCATTTGATTTGAAAACCTGGCCAGAACTGAGAGAGCTTCGATGATTGATTTCATTTGTATATATTGAGGAGGAATTTGTTCCTAAATTCTGTGTGAATATATATATGTGTGTTCTTGATGAAGAATATTTGAATTCCTGTGGCAAATATCAAACTCTGTGATTTGATCATGCCTGTATAAACTGCTTGAATTAATTGTGGAAGCGTGAGTTAGTTATTCAGGGTTTGTGAACATTGTAGAACTCTGTGCAAGGGTTAGAATTGTGATTCTGTACATAATTGGGTTCCATTATAACATAGGAGGGCTTACACATATTTCTGTAGAGATAGAGGATTTGCAGTCATCGATCACTGTAAGTATCGATGACGCAAAGGGTGTTTAAATAGCATTCAACTTGAATTTTCCGAGTGTGGATGTTTTAATGAATGGAAGTTCTTTGTAGATACATGAGATCTATCGTATCGAGGAAAAAAAACGTTGTAGCAAGAGTTATGTATGGGTGAAATCCTGTGTTTGGAGTTGATATATGAAATGTATGCTTAAGAACTGTTTTAAGTTTCTGTGATGGAGTATATAGGAAGTTCAGGATGAATTTATGTATTGAGAATTGCAATTGGTGGCTGCTTGATTGGTTAAAGTCGCATTAACGTATTTATTGTGACACCGAGTTCTGGTATGCGTGGAATGAAGTTAAGTTGAATTCAAAGGCGTAGAATATTGTGGATAAAGAAACAAAGAAGCGAAATCGCGAATCTGAATGGCGCAGAGGAGAATGGAACCCTGAATTGAAGGTGGAACCATGAAATAAAAGTGAACAATGAGAGAAGTTGCTTGAACCCACAAGTGGTATTCGCGTTACAAAAAGGCAGTAAGTTGTTTTATGAAAAAAATCACGATATTGGTTGTTGTTTGACACGCATCCTGGAGTGGTAAGGAAAAACCACTTTTATCGCATTTTTTTGGAGAGTTAAAGTTCTACCATGAAAAAAAACGCGATATTTGTTGTCACCGTCCGATCTTGATCGGAGGGGATCCAACGGTTGTTGTATCACGCAATGGGAGAGATTTAAAAAGGTATGAACTAAATTTTTATTAATAAAACTGTATTAAAGTGGAGGTCCGGATATGTGGGCCTGAGCACCTGTTGCGTAAATAGTTGAGGGTTAATGTTAAATGGGATCAGAGTATAGTTTTCGCAAGTTTTAATAATATTTGGTTTTATGGTTTTATACTCCAAATTAAATATTCACGAATGATGAAATATGGGTGTTGGCCGAGGCTATTCTTTGGGTTGATCAAAGGTTTATTATAATGGTTCGTAACATTTGAATTGGGGTCGCAATATATGTTGATATATATATTATTTTGATGATAAACGAACCTTGTATGAATGAGTTTTTATGCTGGGGGAATATTATAGCTCTATGCGAAAGGTAAGCTATAAGCTTATTACCTATTGAGTTTTGGGTCGAAATTCCCATAAGGTAAAGGGAAGCATATATTTGATAATTGATTTGCTACATACCATTATGTAATGGGGTTAGTAATGAAGCTTCCGCATTAAAGCTGAATCTGGGCTAATTATTTGGGTTAATAACCATAAGAGAACCTTGAGTTAATATCTCAAATCTCAGATTTGAGATATTAAAGCTTCAGAGGAATTTTAAATATTGCCCAGATTTAAAATTAATTGGGCTAAGAGTTGAATGCAGTTCTGTGTGGAAATGAAATTAAAGATTGTGGGTTTTTAAAATGAAATTGAAATTTTATGTATGAGTTAAGAGGTCAGCCCGGGCATCATGTGGTATCAGAGCATCAGGAATAGCTTTGTTTGAAGTAAAGGATTTTTTTTGTAATTAAATCTGAATGTGTGATGAGAGAAGAGAGGAGATCAGATTCTGAAATCTGATATGCAAAGATACACAAGGTTGCAGTGAATAGAGATTTGTAGGAATGAGTGGAAGACAAGATCATGCAAGGGTCTTGTAGGTAAATTAATTTTAAATCTGATTTTGAAATTGTGATGACAGAATTGTGGTTGCAGAAAAGTGAAGACAGAGTTTGATGATGATGGCAGTGAACCTGATATTCAGCTAAAGGCTGGATAGGGAGAGCAATTGTAGTGTTCTCAAGAGAAGGTGAGTTGATGAGCAGTGTTTAACTCTGGTTTGAAGAATTGTTTGCAGAATTCATATTGCAGGCAATTGAAGAAATCTCAGCAAAGCAGATCACAGCTTTGAGAGCAGTGATGAAAGAGTCCAGCAGAGGATTCTAAAGTGAAGAATAAGTGTGGTAGAACCTAGAGAATTCCCAAAAGAGGTTGGATGAAAGAAGAGCAGATGTGTTCTTGAAAAGTTGCAGAGTGAAGTCTAGAGAGAGCAAAAGAGAGTGCTCAGAAGGTTCTAGCAGAAGGAGAACCAGTACTTGCCAAAAGCCCAGATCCAGAGGAAAGGATTGGTGAGGTAAGTGGCAACAGGAGAGCTTGCTGTTGCATAGGCTCAGTGCAACTTGTGAGTGAAGAAATCATGGAGGAGGAGATGAATACTGATAGTCATAGCAGAGATTGCAGAGGTTCTAAGAGATTCCACATCAGAAGGAAGGAGAAAGAAGATGCCAAGGCAAATGGCATAGGGCAGCAGTTAACTAATGCAGAAGATTGGAAAGAGGTAGTTGAGATCAATGAGCATTTTAATAAACTGGAAAAGAGGATAGAGGAAAGCCAGAGAGTTGGTTGGTTCATGAAGAAGAGAGTAAAATGGCAACCATTACAGTTGAGGTTGAGGCAAAAGAAGATTGCCTTATTGCAAAAGGAACTCAAAGCAACTGAGTTGAGAAAAGAATTTTCTATTTGTGAAGCAGAACAGAGTGCAGATGAAGAATGGAGGACTGCAAGAGATCCTGTGAGGCATGGTGAAGGTTTAAGGCAGCAAGAATTTTGTCTTGCTGAAGAGAAAATCATTGATGATTTCCTAAGTTATTGGACAAGTCCAGATCAGCTGGATGATGTAAATACTTGAATTCATGAGTTTGACCATTGTGAGGTGATGACAGGTTCTACAGAGGAAGTGGAACTCAGATTTCTTGAGTCAAGGATGGAATTTGAAGATTCCACATGCAGATCTGTTCAAAGGGAAGTGCTTGAGAAAGCAACTAAGACTGAAAATTCTTGTGGTTTTAAAACTAAAGAGATGTGTATGTTTGCAAGTACATCATAGGAAGATGAAAAAGCTTTAAAGTTTGTTGAGGAGGAGAAATTGAATCTGAAATCTGTTCAGATCAATGCTGAGATAGTAAGATCTTAGGAGGAAGACATGAAGACAGAAGAGTCCAATGAGAATATTCAGCATAATATTGTGGTAGAGATAGAAGGACCAGCTGATGATTGGTCAAGGGCAAGCATAGGTACAAAAGGTTGTGTAAGGTTCCCAAAGTCTACTCCAATTGAAGTTGTTGAATTGTATAGGAGGTTGGATTTTCAAAGAAGAGAATTGGAGAAGCAGAGGACCTATGCACAGGATAAATTGCTGGAGAAGCAAGACAGAGGAATTGTCATGAATGACAATCATAGAATAGAGGATAAGAAAATGATTCATCCAAATGAAGGAATTCATTTTGGTGAATCACAGTAGAAGGACATTCATGAAGCAGATGATGGAGAGAAGGAGAGACTAGCTGACAGTCTCATGATGGATGCAAATCAGCATATTGTTGTGCTGACAGAGGAATTGGAAAGAAACTTGGAACAACATACTGATGTGTTTTCAGAGGAGGAAGAGGTATTGAGGCCTTGTAATTTTAGCACTGAAGGCTCATGTGTTAATTATGCAAGCAAAGAAGAACATCAAATGAAAATTGTCAGAGAATTGAATGGAAGAGAAACTATGTTAGCTGAAAACATAGTGAAGGATCATCATTTTAACATGGTGATTGGAGTAGTAGAGATAACTCTAGAAGCTGAGGAGAAAGCCAATGAATATTTTCTGATTCTTGAAACAGACTTGGGACTGTAGAGAGAAGAACTGGTGACTGGATCATCAATTGAGACCATTGGGCCTTGTGATTTTGAAACTGACAATTTGATTATGCTTACAGGTATTGCAAGAGACAGTCCATATCTTGGGATTGTCTTGAAGGAAGATGAAACAGTCATGCAGAAACTTGCTACTGTTGGTGACCTAGAAGAATTGTCTTGTCTGATGGGCCAAGAGCAGACTGTGAGGTAGATTTTTGAAACTGGCACAGTGATGAAGAATCAGAATTCTATTCTGGTAGGGGAAAATGAAAAGGTAGAATTTGAATAACTTGATTTGATTTCCAGAATCAATCAAGAGGATGAAGGACAATTACTGAAGATTGTCAAGGAAGAAGGAGAAGAAGAAGAAGAACATGCTGAAACAAGTTTGCAACATATTGATGAGATGCTTGAGGATAGGTGGCTGAATTGTTTGCTAGAAACATTTAAACAGGAGAAGGAGATTGCAGACACTAGAATGAAATTGCCTAAAGTTGTGGAAGAACTAGGAGCAGATACTAGTTTGCAGAATTTAAGTATGCTTACTAGTATACAAGGAGGAATGAGTGGTTATGTTACTACAGTTAGAGAAATAAAAGATAATTTACTTTTTAAAGGTAAATTTACAGGTGATGAGCAAGCGAATGTTGCAGATGGAGACATCTTAAGAGGTATTCAGGAAGAGTTTTTCTGTAGCAGAAGACAAGAGGGTATGGATGATTGGGTGGTAGTAAGCACAAGGGCTCAGCAATTAAGAGCAAGAGCCAGAGTAAAAGCATCAAAATTCTTGGAGGCAATAACAACAACAGCAAAAGCAACTACAACTATGGGAATTGAAAACAGCAGTGGGCAGAGTAAATCCTAGTCAAAGGAAAGGTTGGACATGGAAATTGAAAACATCAGAGAACTGATGATGAATGTGTCTCAGAAGCAGCAGACAACAGCAAGAAAGCAGAAGGACTTTAGCAAAGAAAAGACAAAAAGAGATTGTGAAAGCATAGCTGGAGGTAAGATGCAGAATAAGATATGGAGACCTGGAGAAGTGCAGTTGGAAAGTACTACAGTTGTTGGACAGCAGCAAAACAAAGTATGGGATCCAGGAGGCAGAGATTAAAGACACATGATCAGGAGATCAGGAACAAATTGAACCTTGGGAGTCTGATGCAGGGGCATTAGGCACAATAAAATACTTGTATCTAAGTAGACATGGGGGGGTCTCATATTTTTAAATTCTCATGTAATTATTAGTATTTTGAATAAATTAGTGAGGAATTATACATTTTCTCTAACCACTAGAGAACATGAGGGAGGTTGATTGAGTTAGGAAGGTGAAGAGTCAGTTTCAGTTATTTTAGGAATTAAGTCTAATTTTAGGACCTTGAGAAATCCAAGAGTCTTTGTGGAGCTTTCATCGAAGAAACTAAATCGATTCCTGATATATTTGTATAAATGTAAGCCAAAAGGCACTAAATAGGTAGGTCTGGAGAAGTAGCATAGCGGTTCAGAGACAGAGTAGTGAGAAAAAGGGCCATTTGATTTGAAAACCTTGCCAGAACTGAGAGAGCTTCGGTGATTGATTTCATTTGTATATATTGAGGAGGAATTTGTTCCTAAATTATGTGTGAATATATATACATGTGTTCTTGATGAAGAATATTTGAATTCCTGTGGCAAATATCAAACTCTGTGATTTGATCATGCCTGTATAGACTGCTTGAATTAATTGTGGAAGCATGAGTTAGTTATTCAGGGTTTGTGAACATTGTAAAACTCTGTGCAAGGGTTAGAATTGTGATTTTGTACATAATTGGGTTCCATTATAACATAGGAGGGCTTACACATATTTCTGTAGAGACAGATGATTTGCAGTCATCAATCACTGTAAGGATCGATGACGCAAAGGGTGTTTGAATAACATTCAACTTGAATTTTCCAAGTGTGGATGTTTTAATGAATGGAAGTTCTTTGTAGATAGATGAGATCTATCGTATCGAGGAAAAAAAACATTGTAGCAAGAGTTATGTATGGGTGAAATCCTGTGTTTGGAGTTGATATATGAAATGTATGCTTAAGAACTGTTTTAAGTTTCTGTGATAGAGTATATAGGAAGTGCAAGATGAATTTATGTATTGAGAATTGCAATTGGTGGATGCTCGATTGGTTAAAGTCGCATTAACGTATTTATTGTGACACCGAGTTCTGGTATGCGTGGAATGAAGTTAAGTTGAATTCGAAGGCGTAGAAGATTGTGGATAAAGAAACAAAGAAGCGAAATCGCGAATTTGAATGGCGCAGAGGAGAATGGAACCCTGAACTGAAGGTGGAACCATGAAATAAAATTGAATAGTGAGAGCAGTTTCTTGAACCCACAAGTAGTATTCGCGTTACAAAAAGGCAGTAAGCTGTTTTATGAAAAAAATCACGATTTCGGTTGTTGTTTGACACACATCCTGGAGTGGTAAGTAAAAACCACTTTTATCGCATTTTTTTGGAGAGTTAAAGTTCTACCGTGAAAAAAAACGTGATATTCGTTGTCACCGTCTGATCTTGATTGGAGGGGATCCAACGGTTGCTGTATCACACGATGGGAGAGAGTTAAAAAGGTATGAACTAAATTTTTATTAATAAAACTGTATTAATTTGGAAGTCCGGATATGTGGGCCCAAGCGCCTGTTGCATAAATAGTTGAGTGTTAATTGTAAATGGGATCATAGTATAGTTGTGGCAAGATTTAATAATATTTGGTTTTATGGTTTTATACTCCAAATTAAATATTCGTGAATGATGAAATATGGGTGTTGGCCGAGGCTATTCTTTGGGTTGATCAAAGGTTTATTATAATGGTTCATAAAATTTGAATTTGGGTCGCAATATATGTTGATATATATATTATGTTGGTGATAAACTGAACCTTGTATGAATGAATTTGTATGCTAGGGGCATATTATAGCTCTATCCGAAAGGTAAGCTATAAGCTTATTACATATTGAGTTTTGGGTCGAAATTCCCATAAGGTAAAGGGAAGCATATATTTGATAATTGATTTGCTACATACCATTATGTAATGGGGTTAGTAATGAAGCTTCCGCATGAAGGCTGAATCTAGGCTGATTATTTGGTTAATAACCATAAGAGAACCTTGAGTTAATATCTCAAATCTCAGATTTGAGATATTAAAGCTTCAGAGGAATTTTAAAGATTGCCCAGATTTAAAATTAATTTGGCTAAGAGTTGAATGCAGTTTTGTGTGGAAAGGAAATTGAAGATTGTGGGTTTTAAAATTAAATTGAAATTTTATATATGAGTTAAGAGGTCAGCTCGGGCATCATATTTTGTTCTGCAGAAAGTAACTAGAGCATTCAGGTTATCCCTGGTTGATGGTTTTTCTGGGTATAATCAAGTGGCTGTGGAGAAGGAAGATCAAAAGAAAAATGCTTTCACCACACCTTGGGGAAAATTCATGTATGCCAGGATGCCATTTGGCCTCATGAATGCAGGAGCAACTTTCCAAAGGGCAATGGATAATACTTTTGTGGGTGATAAATTTGTAGTTATTTATCTTGATGATGTTACTATTTTTTCAAGTTTTGATGATGAACACTTAGAACACTTGAAGAAATCTTTCTTGAAATGCAGAGATTATCATTAAATCCCAAGAAATATTTGTTTGCTTTAGAAGAAGGTAAGTTTTTGGGTCACATAGTTTCAAAACAAGGAGTGAAGATTGACTCGGCAAGGGTTGAAGCTATACAAAAAATTCCACTGCCTAGAAGTAAAAAATATATCCAAAGGTTTCTAGGAAAAAACAATTTTCTAAGAAGATTTGTTCCAAATTATGCTGAGATTGTCAGGAGAATAACAGATATGTTAAAAAAGAATGCTAAAGTAAAATGGGACAAAGATGCAAGAGAATCATTCGGTAGAATTAAAGAAGCTCTCCAAGAAGCTCCTGTCTTAATCAGTCCAGATTACTTAAAACCTATTCAAGTCTTCTCATTTGCATCATCTTCTACTATTGCTACTGTATTATTACAAAAAATGAAAAAGGAAGTGAACAACCTATAGCCTTTTTCAGCAAAGTCCTCAGAGATGCAGAGCTGAAGTATAATATCCTAGAGAATCAGGTATATGCTTTAGTAAAGTCATTAAAGGCTTTTAGAACTTATATACTTCATTCCCAAATAGTAGCATATGTGCCTAATTCTGCTATAAAGGATGTTCTAGTATAGAGTGATGTGGAAGGAAAAAGAGGAAAATGGATTGCCAAAATCTAGGAATATGACTTGGATATCAAACCAACAAATTTATTCAAAGGATAGGGATTGGTTAAATTGCTGACATAATCTAATTTCCAAGCTTTAGGAATTAGTTTACTTGTGCCTATAGATGAAGTAATTGAAGAAACATATTAGATTAAGACAAAGTCATCAATTAAGTACAAATTTCTCTGTTCAAGCTGGTATAAGGATATCATTCATTATCTCTATTTCTTTTCTTGTCCTCCTTCAATAAACAGAGCTAAGTACAAAGCTCTGAAACTTAAATTTCAACCTTATTTTATAATTGAAGCTAAGTTGTATTGGAAAGATCTTGTTGGTGTATTGCTATTATGTTTGACAGAAGAGGAAACCATGTAGGTGATTAAAGAATATCATGAATGCTTGTGTGGAGGTCACTACAGCTGGAAAGTAACTGCTCCTAATATTCTTAAATCAGGTTTTTATTGGCCCTCTTTATTTGCTGATGTATACAGAAGTGTTAGAAGTTGCCAAAAATGCCAATTATTTGCAGAAAAGAAAAGGCTAGCTCCTTTACCTCTTCTTCCTGTATTTATTGAAGAACCTTTCAGACAATTGGATTTCATTGGAGAGATTAATCCACCATCAAGTGGGCAGTTTAAGTGGATTCTAACTGCTACTGATTATTTTACAAAATGGGTAGAGGCAATTCCTACTAGAAAGGCAAATGATTTAGTTGTGATGAAGTTTTTGGAGGAGAATATTTTCAGCAGATTTGGATGTCCAGTAAAGATTGTAACAGACAATGCTCATGTTTTCAATTCAGTCAGATTCATAATTTTTTGTCAAACTTATAATGTAATATTATCCCACTCTACAGCATATCATCCTCAAGGAAATGGATTAGTAGAATCATCTAATAAAACATTGATGAAAATATTGAAGAAAACAATCAATGAGAACCAAAAGGATTGGGATTCAAAGTTGATTTATGATTTATGGGCAATAAGGATGACTACTAAAAGATCCACTGGTAAGTCTCCATATGAATTGGTATATGGTGCTCAGGCTCTGTTTCCCACTCAGCTAGCAAGATCAGTAATTTCTTTTCTTCAAGACTCTCAAGAGGAACCTAATGCCTTGATCAGAAGACTAAACCATGTGATAGAATTGAATGAAAGTAGAAATAAATTCAGAGACAATTTAGTCATTTATCAGGAGAAAATGAAGTATATTTTGACAGAAAAGCAAGAGAAATCATGTTTCAGACTGGAGATCTGGTATTAAGATGGGATGCCAAGAGGGAAGAGAAAGGGAAACATGGTAAATTTGATCCTTTATGGTATGGTCCTTACAAAATCTCTGAAGTCAGATCAAATAATAATTTCATGCTGGAAGATCTTGATGGAGAAGCAGTAGAACTGCCTGTAAATGGGAAGTATCTAAAACATTATTTCCAGCACTAAAGGAAGTTATTTTATTATTGTACATATTCAGTTTCCTCTCACTGTATATTTCTCATCAAGCAATTTTTGACTCCATGCCTGAAGTGAAGACTCTGATCTGTAGGTTCTTAGTGGTGGAAAAAACACTATCCCCAAGTGGAGCCAGATGTTGTGGATCATATGCATATCCTTTTATTTTTCAAATATTTGAAAATATAAAAATAAGAAATTGTTGGAAAATATGTTAAAGTATCGAAGTATTATAATTTAGCATGAAAAAAGATCTATGTTCGTCAAAGTTTAAGTTAAATTTTAAACATTTAAACTATATAGTTGTGGGTTCGGTATTAAATGTTAAACAGTGATTGGTTTGATTGGTGGAAAGTGTTGATCATTAAAATCTTTATCAAAAAGCCCAACCCGCGGGTACAACTAGCACACCGGATACCATGAGGAGTGCCTCCGCAGTTGACCGGGTTGACTGTGGGGACACCAGAGATCAATGGCAGAGATTGAATGCGAGGGCACCAGCCAAAGTTTTCCTATGTACCCCGAGAGCCCCCGCAGTGACGTAAGACGTTGAGTTGGTCACAGTTGTCTTCCACGTCGAGCAGAGTTAACGGCTTGCTGGCGCGTCTTGTCAGCATTAAATTTAAATCCCGCGCGACCTATTTAAAGAAATTTTTGTCTGCTTCGAAATTGCTTGTGATTTGCTGCGCTGCACCCTGTTTTAGCTTTCCGCCACCTGCAAAATTGACCACCCTGTAAACTGTTTTTACATAAAGTTTCAACCATGGCTAAACAGTCATCCTTATCAGGTTCAACTAGCCATATCTCTCTCATGGATATTGAGAGGGATATTCAAGATACCCTTTGTTCAGTAATTCACCTCTCTTTCTACCAGCAAGTTATCTAAAATGATAATTCTTCCCCTGTGTATTCTGCCATGGTCAAGTCTAGATTTTTGTCTACATGCATTCCTAAAACCCACCTTTTCCATGAATTTATCTATTGGTTGGTATCCGTCATGTATCCAGGGAAGTGCTTTGTCATGAATTCCCAAGGAGAGAATGTTCTACAGGTGTCTACCCTATTAATCTGCCAAGCCCTTTGCTATCCTGAGTCAGAGTCATCCATCCAATTTTCTGATGATTCACTAGTTCAATATTATGATAATCTTGCAAGAGAATAATTCAATCATTTCATGTTTTATTTGAAGCCTGACCTGAAGCAGTTTCAGCCAGATTGCAAAGAGTTTGATATGGGGGTTTTTGATGCTGAGACTCATCCAGTATTGAGTCATATTGCAAAAATCTAGGTAAATATGATGATAATACAGTGGATAAACTAGTTCTAGGGATGTTTTCCATGATGATGAAGCCAAGAATGGTGCTAGATATTCCATCATATTGGCAGGAAGCGGTCAATTCACAGCTGATGAGCCTTTCATTAACAGGTTCCTTTAAATTTCCCTCATTAATTGTATATTTATTCTTATATTAGAATATGGAGGAATTCATGCATTTAGGCCTAAATATTATGGATGTAAATAAAAGGAGGCAATCAATGATATTCTGGACAGATGTAGTTAGAAGGGAGAAAAATGAGGCTGGGTTGTTTGATTTTTCTAGCTATTACATGCCAACTACATACAAAATATTAAATGGAAGTCCTCCTCCCTGTTTCTTACCTAAAGCTTAGGAGTTTCTGCATTTAGGAAACAATTGTAAATATGGAGACTGGTTTTTTTTTGAGGAATATTCTGAAATAAGGCTATATGGAGCAAGTGTTGAGCCTTACGGACTCCCAACTTTTGTACCAATGAGGCTTTTTGCTTTAGAATTCATTAGACAAAGTCTAAATTTTGATCAGGTTCATTTCATGCCTATGAAGAAAGGACACGTGTGTAAATTACCCATGGTTGTAGGCCCTTTCATAGTAAATATGAGGCAGGAATTTGATGAAGTAACAAAATGTTAGATGACATGCAGAAGCTACTAGGAGAAAGTTGGGCTTATGACCCATATAATGTTATTTAAAATAGAAGAATTGAGAATGGGTATTATGCTTTCATTCATCAAAGTAGGCCAGAATAAGAGCAAATAGCATGTAAGGTTGTGATGAGTTCAGTAGATGCAAACATTAAAACTCCTATCATAGCAGAGAAAACAGCTAAAAGAACCAAGGAAGTAGTTATTGATCTAGATGATGAGGATCAGGGAGCCATGAAGAGAACAAACTTTCACCAAGAGCTACAATTCATTACCTGTTTTTCTTTGTATTTGGGAGAAGAAAAATGCTCTACTACCTCCGGTAAATCATGAAGCTTCATGAACAAAAGCCCTTGATTACAACAAAGCGTAACAATATAAAATTGATATTTAAAATGCAGGAGCCAAGATGAACATCAAGTCACTGCTGAACAAACAAGATTGTAATTGTAATGGATCTTGAGAAAGATCAATTTATAATTTCCCTCTCACATCCTACAAATATGTCAATTGTCTCTTCCAGCAATTTCAACATTGTCAATGTAACTGTGGATGTAAAGAAAATTCCACTAATGGATAAAATGAATTTGCATATGAAAACAGGTCAATTGACTGTAAATGACCTCACAAATACTAATGTAATGGCAATAAAGGCATAGAATATGTTAGGTAAAGTAATTAAATAGTTGAAGTTAGAGAAGGCTAACTCAAGAGCCTTAACAGTTCAAAATGAAGAATTGAAGAAGATTATCATAAAAATTGGAGTAGACCCTAGTGATAAGACTATTGTGCAGAAATTCATGCAAAGTGTTGAGGTAGAGATATCTACATTAAGGAAGAAATTGAAGTTACCTACTGGAGAAAATTCAATGGCTACAGAAGTTGCAGAGGTAGAGAAGGAAAAGGAGAATTTTGTTGCAGCAACTCATGCAGAAAGATGAAGAACTATCAAAAATAAAGCAAACTGCAATTTCATTGAAAAATCATATTGATAATCATAACTGTACTTTTGTTTTTCCTACGGATGATGAAGACACTCAAGTACAAATTGTTCAATTAAATACTGAGTTGCAGATGGCTTAAAGAGATAGAAAGAAGGCTCAAACAGATCTGGAGACTGCAACAAAATTGATGAAAGTCATAGAAAATGAAGCAGAAAAATACAAAATGGATTTCCGAAATGCTAAAGTTGAGATTAAAAATCTCAACGAAAGAATGAAAGGAGATATTTCACTAATACAAGCTAAATATATCATTTGGACTGATATCATTTCAGAAATGAAATCCAATTGGTGCTTCCTGATGATAATTGCAAAAGAGAAAAGTCTTATTTTAGAATGTGAAGAACCAATAATGTCTGATAAGCAAAAAGGAATTAATAGAGCCATTTGGGCCAAAAGATTCATTGATTTTATTAATTACAAATCAAATCAGGAGTTAGACGAGAATGATATGCAAAACAGAATTTTGTATGTTGTAGAAATTAATAAAATGATTATTAAAAATGATCTCATAAAGGCTGCAGAAAAGAAACTAATGGAAATCAAGGAAGCAGTAAATCAATTTGATAAATCTTTTGATAAAATGACAAGAGTAGGCTTGCCATCATGTTGGGGAGCTGAAGGAAATATTTTTCCATGGATTTCTTATGAGAATTTACTGGTGATGACAAAAAGCAAGGTTGATAACAGGCATGAAAAGACTCTGGTGCTTAAAGGAGAGACAATGGTCAAATTCTTGTAGAGGCATTTTCAACTCTTGTGGATGGTAAAAAATCTTTTCTCAAAATGGCCTTATGATAAAATTACTGCATTCATATTGGAATATCACAAACTGACACATTCATCCAGGACGAAGGTAGAAATATGGAAAAAGTGCAGAGCTTGGACAATTGACCTGCCAAAAGGATCAGCAGCAAAGAAAGACAAATCAGTTGACCAGGGAAAAGAAGCCACATCATTAGAAATTCCTATAGATTAGGATATTTATTTTATGTTATTTTTTGAAGACAATGTAATTGTAACAAGACATTTTCAAGGCATGTAATAGATAGTCTTCGAAGTATTAAAGTAGTTTTGGTAGTTAGGATTTGTTACATCATTTCCAAACTGCTTTTTACTATATTTAATGTAATTTTCAAGACAAAGAAGGGTCCGAGTTTTGGACCTTCAGAAAAATAATTTTGTACTCAGAGATTCAAAGATTAATGAATGAGTAAGCAAGTTTCTGCCATTTTTTTATGTTGAAATGTATCCAAGTTTTCATTCTGTATTTTCTATCTATGAATAAAACAAGGTTATGAGCAGCAGGTCTCTTTTTACTTTTGTGTATAAGAGTTGAAAACCTTAATTGGCGCAACTTTGTTTTAACTATTTCTTTCATATATTTCTTCTGGGGTTTGCTACGATATTTTCTGTATAAAACAGCATATCAGTTTGGACTTCTTCTTACACTTTCTTCTAGTCATTTCATTCAACATCAACAAATGGTAGCATTATGAAGCATTCATCATATTTTACATTTAAGGGTTTGATTATAAATACTTGAGGGTTAATAAAACAGAGACACAAAAATTTGTGACATAATCAGTAAAATGTCTTAAGCATTGATTCCTTATCACAGCTAAGGGATTGTCTCTTAAGGTACAAAAAAGGGTTTAAAGGAAGGTTTGAAAAATTTTCTACAAGAAATTATTCCTAATGGCGAAAAGATAGAGCTAGTCCCAGTTCAAACAATATTTCCATAACTAGAGGAGGAAGGAAAAATAATATTGGAACCTAAAAAGTCACATAAACAAGAACTCGACAGCTACGAAATCGATCAATTTCAGAGTATCTCATCAAGTGGAAGAACTTACCTGCTAAAGATTCGACATAGGAGGATGGAATTTTATATAGAAGGATCCAAAAATAATCAAGCATTGAGTACAACACTTGTTTGAAGGAGAGGGAAATGTTGGGTCCCTATAATACTAGTGTATCCCCTTATTTTTATTATTAGTATAGCCCCCTTATTTCTATTTGTGTGCCTATGTAGTCCCGATATTGTTATTATTGTGCCCCATAGAAGCCCACTAATTGTTATTGTTGTGCCCTTACATTGTTATTCTTATGTCGGCTAGGATCATATTGTGACACATTGGACTCGTATATATAGAAAAGAGGTTTTGTAATTTGTATAATCCAAGAATTGTTCATTTATGTAATGTAGAGGTTGCCCCCTCGAAGTGGTTGATTTTTAAGTCATTGATCTCTCTTTTCTTCTATTTTGTGAGTTGGTTTCATAACATACTCTTTTAAATAATATTTGGTGGACCATTCATTTTATTTTGATATTCAAAATCTTAGAAATGTGAAACAAATAGGTCGAATACAAAGAGATAACCTTGGAATACAAAGAGATTGCATTAGAATACAAATAAGAAGCTAGTTATAATAAACAAATATTTTGGACTAAAGAACAATGATTTTAAGAGAGTTTTTGTGAGACCTAGTTCGTGGATTTCCTGGCAAATATAAAAAGAGGAAGAGGAGTAGATGTGAAGCAAAATCGAGGAAGAGGAGCAGAGCAGATAAATAGCTATAAATGAGGTAGAGACAAAATACATAATAAATACAAATAGATGGAGGTATTAAGAGTTAAAGATGAGGTAATCCAACATATTAAAACTTTCATGTAGCAAAGGATTGGTGTCTCCTTTCAAGTAGTAGCCTGAAAAATAAGAGGTTGGAGCTTGTAAGTGGAAGTGGGTGCTTCTATCAAGGTGTAGCTTACAAAATAGAAGAGAGCTTGAAGCCTCTTGTAGGTGGTTCTACAAAATCTAATCTAAAAAGGGAGTGGGTATTTTCATTTACATCACAACAACACAATTTGTGGTTTTTCCCTTTATGGGTTTCCACTCATATTTTGTGTCTATATGTGTTTATTTTATGTGTTTATTCTAATTTTGTGGTCTAAATGTTTTTTATATGCTAAAATTTCTAGTCGTATATTATATTTTCTCTCATCTAATAGTTCAGATAAATATTGAAAAGTAAAGTAAAAATTGTAAATTGATGATCATGAATGCACTATGCTAATTCATCCCCCCTCTTAGTATAGTCACTTTTCCAACATCATCATTTTCTAAAATGAAAATCCCAATGTGAACGCCACCATATACATAACTAATCAACCACATGGAAGTTATTAAATGAATTCAAACCCATATATAATAGGTTCAAAGACTATAGTTCAACCTTTTATTTCCAAAAATATAATATATACTACAACCAAACAAAAAAGCAAAGTGTTTACTATCTATCTTTGTCAACAAAATACATAATACTAATCCTAGATGGGAGTGTAATGATGAATGAAACCTATCTATGAATCATGGGACTAAGCTACAAGCCATTTCCATATCTATTGTGTCACCCAGTGTATATGCTCCATCAATGCATGCCTTGACCCCATCACCACCCTCCTCACCTAATTCATTTCATTAACTCTGTTCATGTTAGAACTTCTAGATCTTCCGTTGGGGATGATATTTCTAGCTTCGTCGATATTCTAACCTTCCTTAGTTGGGATTTATCTCCTATATCATTTTCTCCCTCTGCCATGAATTTCACTTGGTTATCCTATTTTCCTGGTTTTGAGTTTGATATCCCGTCGTTGGCCTTTGTCGTGCCACTTGTCGAAATTGAAGGTGGAGGAGGGGCATATACTAGTGATACTTGGCTTTTCCTTTTGTTCTCCTACACTGCATCAACCTCTTATTCATACTTCACTTCATTCGTCACTCGAATTTGGGACTCGTCACTCCCGAAATCATTTGTCCCTTTTGGTAGTAGTAATGACAAAGTAATGAAAAAGGAACATGTCTGTGGTCACAAAGGTGGAGGAGGTGGGGATAATTTTGGGGGCTCACAAGCTATGTTTCACGCTCAATCATCTACACACCAATACTTTTCCAACCCCCCCTGAGATTTGATCCAAAATTTAGGCTATGGAGGATGAGTTTCGCCATGAGTTCCAGCAGCACTCTAGACTCAAAGGTTCTTAACAGTACAAAAATTTGGATCCCTAACATAAGGAACATAATATGACAACATAATCACTACTTGTACACTGTGGATTTATATTGGCTCATCAATTTGCTACTAGGGAAGACTTTTTTTGTAGACAAGATGCTCGAGACAATCTCATGCATAAGCTAGAGGAGTTGAAGTTTATTTTTATGGATATAGAGAGTCACTTGTCTCACCTTTAAATGGGCTTGTATCTAGGTCTAAAGGCTATGCTGCAATGCAAGGATGGAGACAACCTCATAGACTTGGATGCCTCCTTATTTTCATGACTGATAGGTTTCTATCATTTTTCATTTTCCTTACTTTTTTTAATTTTTATTGTTCTCTGATGGCTACTTCTTTGGCTAGCTTTCTCATTTATCATACAAAAACTCTCTTTTACAGTCCTTTGCCATCAGTTTTTTGTATTCCATTGAAAACTCTAGTTTGTAATTATGTTAGTCTCTTGGTTGGTTTTCCCTTTGTAGTCACAACTCTTTTTTGGATAGTATCTAACAAACTATTATTATGTCTTTGATTTCTTGTCCCATGTGGCAAGCCAAAGACAAATAACCACTTATCATATTTGTAACTTTATGAAACAACAATGAAAAATTCAACTTACAAAAAAAGGACAAAATACTAAAGAAAAGACACTTTAATATAAATTAGAAAAGAATTTAAACTAGAAATTGCACCAAATGTTGCAAAGGAAACGTCGTAAGTAGATAGTATATGAAAAAAAAAGCATAGATGAAGAGCGATGTGATATATTATGCGACCTAAATTTAGCCCAATTTTAGTAAAAGAGAAATGTTAATGTTGTTGCCACTAGATAACTTTTTATAATTGGGATCTCTTTCTTTCCTTTATCATGTGAATTATTCAAATCAGTGTTATGTTAGTGTTTATTTTAATAAATGAAAAAAATGCAACATGAAATTCTAGCATGGGAAATCAATAAGGTTAGGGTTAAATTTGAATATAGACATCAAATTAATAAGGTAATATAACTCTTAATGGCTCTCTATAGAATTTGAAAGGATTTATTATAGAATGAATTGTAGGGTGAAGATCTTATAAATCCTTACAAGAACATACAACATAACACATTGGAATACACTCTATTATAATTAATTTAGTTGAGATTGTTAATAATGTACTTGTTACACATTCAAGTAAGGGAAGTGTGTTGTGCTATATTGTTATTACTATACTTGTTTTGTTGCTCATCGCCTCGCTTTCATTCATACTTTTACTCTAAAATTATTAGTAGGCCCAATTTATGCATAACCTTAAATATGAATGCAACAATAGTCTATACATTATAAATTTCTTAGTGGCAAACAATTATCTCCAAACAAAATTTTTATAGTTTTGCTGGAATTTAAGATATGTTGGTACATTTGAATCTTGTTGTACTATGTACATGGTTTTGAATAGGAAATTAATAGTATTGTTTAGTTTATTTAACATTTAGGTTATGCATAATAAATTCCAACCTATTGCAAGAATTACGATGGGAATTATGGTTTCTCCTCCACCTTCAAATCTTGATCCCAACATGAAATTTCTAAACAATAACTGAATAACCATATCGATTGTCTTATGACCCACAAGCCCAAAAAACCAATATTTCCATATTCCCTAAAGCTATCAAAACATAAACTAATAGAGGCCTCGTGAAGGGCCCAATATAATTCAAATCCCCAAAAATCTTATGATAATCCTTGGAAATATCAAAAACCTTATTCATGAAAGAAAATCATGAACTGATTTAAATGATTCCACATAGAGCTTGAATGATAGGAAATGAGTGCATCTATGACATCCTATCCTTCCAAATTTAACATAGGAAGATCCCCTCCTAAATTATTTTATAACAATTTAGTAACATCATAAAGATTTCCACCAATTGAAATCCACAGATGTTGTATCTTATCATTAATTTTCAACTCTAAAGTGTTAATTTTCCTCAATGAGGGACAATTCCTTGAGCTTGAAATATTATCCATGTTAAACTCTTTTTGAGGTCTGAACTTGGATGTTAATGCCTTCATATTTAATTCTCAAATAAAATCATTCTTCTTCATATTCCTAAAAATAATATAGAGTGACATGCTTTTATGGCCTTTCCCAAATATATTGCACCAAATGCTTATGGGAGAACCAAGAGGAAGGAGAGGCCCATTTCTTCTAGGGTGATCTGCATTTTGAATCACCTCCTATAGTTATCCTTATCTTTGGATTGATCATATTCTACGAGAAGTGATGAAAGGGATAAGTGATTATTGGTCATCATAAGAGAAATATTCACCAAGCATGTTCCAATTATTGCATATAGATGGTGACAATAGATGTCTTATATGTTCCAAAGTATTTGGATGAAAACAATCGATGTCCTATATGTTCCAAAGTGATGAGTTCCAAGAGACACATATGGATGTACAAGATCATACAAATAAACATTTAGTGACACTGTAAAAGCATCTATATGACTGACCTAGATCCACTATCTAGATAAATAAGAAAAAAATAAAAGAATACACCATCATAGATAGAAATCCTTCTAATAGGATTTGACGTAGGAATGTACCTAAGTAAAGGATCCATGTATAAGTGAAAATCGAATCTCAAGATGATTGTGCTAAAGAAACGAAAAGTACATTAAAAATAAATGAAATGTAGACCTAATGATTATAAGTCAAAAAATTCTTTCATAATAAATGAAAAATGAAATAAAAATTTATTCAAAATAGTTAAAATCACTGGAAATTGTTCCCAATTAAAGTATAATATTAGCTCTTTTCAAGTTGAAAACTTCAAACACATAATGCAACCAATTACATAATTTCTTGTCCAAAAGTAATGAATGTGATATGATTAGTATGATTTTTGGATAAAAGAAAAATTTATAAGTAAATAAAGATAATAAGAGAATAATAAGTGTAAAGCATATTTTTAATATTATAATATTATATTTCAGCCCGTGGGGCTTGGCCTAGTGGTCAGCGAACGTTCTGTTAAGGCGTTCGTGCCGTTGAGCAGGTCACGAGTTCAATCCCCGGCCGCAAGGCCGATAAACCGGGAGCCGTGGTTGCGGGCGCTGCGATTGCTCTCCTAGGGGTTATAGTGGTAGCCGGGGGGATTCGACCCCGTGTTACGCGAGTACGATACCTCCGCCGTTGCCGATTCCTCTAGATAGAAAAAATAAATAAATAAATAAATATTATAATATTATATTTCACCCAATATAACCTAGTAAAAAGTGGGTGGACTATGCAAAAATATTAGATAAAATATAATAATTACATTTTTCGTAATATTTCCCCACTTCTGAACATATTAAGACAAATGGAAAAAAAAAAATTACCTTTAGAGGCAACATGGATTCAATGTAATCATTTTATATAGCTAATTATGCATCTAAATATATGATCTGAAATTGATTGTTAGTTAATGTTGTGCTAATATCAGTTTCCGAATTAGCATGAAAGTGCTTTGGTTTGCTTATCATACAAGGGTTTATACATGTGTTTATGATTGGAAATTCATTAAACTTAATGAGATTAAGTGTATTTCATGAACTTAAAAGCAAGGAAACTCAATTCTGAACAGAAGCATATAAAAACAAATCAAGCACAAATAATAGAGAGAAATAAATAAGTTTTGATGAAGGAGTTCACCCCTCATGGGCTACATCTCCTTGGTCCAGCTTGATAGTGTGGGTCTTTGTATTAGTTTCAATTGTCCAAAAGTTTTTTTTACAGTCTCTTGTTGCCTCTGCAACCTATTCCAATGGCTCCAAAACATAAAAACCTACCAAGAATGACTCTTCCTGAGCCAAAATTGGTCGAAAATTGCCTCAGTTATGGAAAAACCAATTTTTCTTAGTTTTTCTCCACAAATTCTGGAAGTCCACCAGTTAACTCCACTAAATGTGGAGATTCCACTGAAACTGGCGGGTCTGCCAGTTCCGCCGCTAAGATAATCCGAAATTAATTAATGGATAAGTAGTATTTTAGTGGATAAGCGACGCATTTAGCGCTAACCATATCTTAGCGTTAATGAAGGATTATCGTGGCCTAACCACGAATTAACGATAATTAAATATGTTTTAAAAACTTCATCAGAATCTGCTTAGCTCCTGGTCTCAGTGCTCGGACATGTCATCTAGGAGGGGGTTGGCCTGCGGGGCTGGCCCCCTCTGGACCCCTATATATGGCGCCGACAAAATTTTAAATAAACACAAGAAACCATATGGTTAATAACTTTAGTGGATGGTGTAGTGGTAAGGCACTCATGCCGTAGGCGGGTGGTCGTGGGTTTGACCCCGACCCTGCCATCAAATTTTTGATGAAATATATACTTCCACATCCATATTTTTAACTTTAGATATAATATATGCTGTGAAATATGTGTGTGTGTGTGTGGGGTTTAACTTTGGAATAAAAACATATATGCGCCATTGACATTCAACTTGCATAATTAACATGCCAACCACCTTGCCATGGGGGTGGGGGGGGGGGGGTGGCACGTGGCAGCCTCCAGCTGCGCCATGTGGCCCTTCCCCATTGGCCTAAAAATCCACCATAAAAACATAATAATCCACCATAGAATAATTCCAAACTTAGGAATAGGAGAAAAAATCAACTTCGCCAAGAAACATTATCGAATCTGGTGATGACACTTGGAATAGTGCCACTGGCTGAAAACTGGAGAATATTCCCTGAAGATTCCTGAGGTGCTAACTAGACTACCAATTCATCAGTCTGTCATTGTTCTGCACAATTATTACCTGCTTGGGAAAACGAACAACATACCATAACTTACTCATAAACACTCACGTTTTGATGAAACGAGTTGCATTGGAATCCTAGTGATGAACTCTATCTAGTCGCTCTAGTTTGAAGCATTTCTGAGCACTTTCATTTTTTAGCTAAATACTAAGATTTTGATCATTCCTCCCCACTAGAAGCCTTTTGGACCCCAAAATATGTTATCAATTGTTTAGCAGGTGATGGTACAGCTCCCTCACCCTTTTACACTCCATCCATTTGGCCTTTGAAGGATTTTTTCCCTTGAGTCCCACTATAAGGTATTCGAAATTCCCTCTTCTGAAGTTCAAAGATGGCAAGGAGTTCATTGTTAGAGAACATCCCATGAAGAAAAATATTTCAATGGAAAATGTTGGACAGGTAAAAAGGCTGGTGAACTCAAGTGAGAATTTTTTTCTTCTAATGATTAAGCCTAAAGCTGATGTTAATCATGAATCATTTGAAGATTTTGATCCTAATTTGAAATCAGATTTATATGATGTAGTTGATGCACATCATGAGATGTTTCAAGAGCCAACAGGATTGCCTCCAAAAAGGGAGATTCAACATGAGATTCAGTTGCAACAAGATTGTCCTCTTCCAAACATTGGCATGTATCGCGTGTTGATAATGGATAATGTCGAAATAAAGAGTCGAATCAAGGACATGTTGGACAAGGGACTCATAAGGCCAAGCACTTTGCCATGCATTTTTCCCATAGCCTTGATTCCAAAGAAATATGGGACTTGGCGCATGTGTGTAGACTTCAGAGATTTGAACAAGATAACGGTAAATAATCGATACCCACTCCCGGATAGATGATTTTCTAGACCAGCTAAAACAAGCAAATTTTTTCACTAAGTTATATTTACGAAGTGGATATCATCAAGTAAGAATTGTGGAAAGTCATATATGGAAGACTGCATTCAAAACCAAACAAGGACTCTTTGAGTGGCTGGTTATGCCATTTGGTTTGTGTAATGCACCGGTGACTTTCATGCGTGTTATGGATAATGTTTTGCATCAATTTCTTGATGACTTTGTGATTGTGTATTTAGATGATATACTCATTTTCCGCAAAAAAAGAGAAGAACATGTCTTTCATGTGAAAAGGGTCCTTGATGTTTTGAAGAAAGAGAAATTATTTCTTAAGATGTCAAAGTGTGAATTTGGAGAGACTTCTATGGTTTATTTGGGACACATTTTAGGAGGAGGCGAGTTGAGAATTTATCCTTCTAAAGTGGAAGCCCTTGTGAATTGGCCCACTCCAAAAACAGTAACCGAGGTAAGAAGTTTCTTAGGTGCAGCTCAGTATTGGAGAAAGTTTATTACTAACTTTTCTGCCATAGCAGCTCCTATGCATGTAGTGACAAGTGTGAAGAAAGGCTTCCAATGGGGAGGCAAACAGCAGCAAGCTTTTGAAGCTTTAAAAGACAAGATCAGTTTAGCTCCGGTCCTTCCATTACTGAATCTAAGATAGCCATTTGAGATACAAACTAATGCTAGTGATTATGCCATGGGTGCAGTACTTTTGCATCATGGTAAGCCTATTGCTTTTCATTATGAAACATTCAATGGTGTTGTAACTAACTATCCTTCATATCAAAAAGAGATGTATGCATTGGTACAAAGCGTCAAGAAGTGGAAACACTACTTGATGGGTAAAGAGACGATTATACATATAGATCACCAACCATTACAGTACTTGAGTCGCAAATAAAATTGCAGCAATCACGACATTTCAAGTGGATGGGATTTCTTCAACAACTTCACTTGGTTATAAGGTACAAGAAAGGTATTTTCAATAAATTTGCTGATATTATTTCAGGGCCAGTTATAAGTGCTTCAACTTTACTTAAAAATGATTCTATTGTACATGAGAGTTACATAGAACAATATGCACATGATGTTGATTTTCAAGATGTGTATGCTAGTTTGAGTGAAGGGAATCAAGTTGAGGAAAATGATTATCACATGCATAACAATTTGTTGTTCCATTTGGGCAAGCTGTGTATACCACAAGGAGAGAGGCTTAGTGTCATTAGAGAGGCTCATTCATCTCTTATTGCTGGACACTTTAGGGTAAGAAAAATAGTGGCACATCTACAGATGTATTGCTATTGGCCTCGCATGATAGGTAGTGTGTCACATTTTATAAGAGGTTGTTCTATGTGTGCAACAAGCAAGCCTAGTAATAGGAATCTTGGGTTGTACACGCCACTACCGGTACCATCAAGGCCATGGGAAAGTGTCTCCATGGACTTTGTTGGAGGTCTACCTATTTCAAGTAAACAACATGATTATCTTTATGTAGTTGTGGATAGATTCAGTAAAATGTGTATACTTATGCCATGTAAGAAAACCATTACCATTGAACAAACTACTGAACTTTATTTTCAACATGTATGGGTTCATTATGGATTTCCAACTTCTATTGTTAGTGACAGGGATTCCAGGTTCGTTGGGAATTTCTGGTCCAATATTTGGAAGATGATGGACACAAAGTTGAAAACGAGTACTGCTTTTCATCCGAAAACTAATGGCCAACCAAGGTGGTGAACAGAACCGTTGTGCATCTATTGAGAGGATATTGCAGAAAACATCCCAAGTTGTGGAATGATCAACTGCATTACATTCAGCATGCTTACAACTAGGCAAAGCACTCTTCTACAAATACTTCACCTTTTGAAGCCTGCTTTGGGTATTTGCCGAAATCGCCATTAGAATTCATCTTTGAAAAGGATTTTGCAATTGATGGGCATAGTGATATTTACAAGGCTCGAAAATTCGTTGAGAAAATTCAGATTATTCATCAACAAGTTCAAGAACAACTTGAGAAGAGTCAAAACAAATACAAGGAGAGGCATGAAAAACATAGAGTTGATCACAAGTTTCAAGAAGGAAATGAGGTATGGTTGCACATAAGCAAAGAAAGGATGCAAGGAGAAGGTAAAAATCTCAAGCCCATTCGCTATGGTCCATTCAAGATCATCAAGCAAGTTGGTAATAATGCATTTCAACTTGACTTGCCTTCATATATGCAATGTATTCTGTTGTCAATGTCGAAAACTTACGTTTGTATGAGCCTCCTTTGATTGATGATCAAGGGAGTGATATTCAGCTGCCATCTATAGAAGATTTCTCGCCAAAATTTCTGGATGAGCTCAAGGAGGATACCATCCTTGACAGGAGGACATGCACTTCTAAGAGGGGAAGTGTCGATTATCTTCGAGTTGGGCTCAAGGGCAGCAAACCAAGTAAGGTATGGTGGATGGAAGTTGAAAAGGTGAGGGAGTTGTGCCCTCATCTTCTGAACAGGTAATTAAATTCTTTTGGGGTCCAAAAGCTTCCCAATGGGGAGGTGTGATAAGCAGATCATGTGTTTTGCTCAAAATTGAAAGTGCTCGAAACTGTATCAAACTTGAGTGACCAGATAGGTCTCGTCGTTGCGATTCTGGCGCCATGAACGGCTCGACAAAATGATGTCGTATGAGGAAGATATCGCGTTCTGTTCGTTTTCCTAAATAACTAAATTTTTTGTGACAGGAGTGACTGGGATGCCCAGTCGGCATGCAGGTACAGTGATCAGGTGGCATATACTAGGAATATTCCCTTTTCTTAAACTCTATCAGATTTCACCAAATGGCACATCCAGGGCCGAAGATTTGGAGATGTACGTGTTTTATTGAGCACTGTTGGATGGGTGACACATGGCAAGCCCAGAGGTTGCCACATGTCCCCAGGAGGTTTTTGTAAAATTATGTGTGGTGCGGGGTGTTCAACCCCGCGACCTTCGGCATGCTAGAAAATACCTCCACCATCTCTCCTATCACATGATTATTAACTTATAAGTCGGCCGCATAAATTTTAATTAAAAAGGTTTCAAGGTTTGGGGGGGGGGGGGACCGTCGACGGTCCCAACCCACCAGTGGCCCCAAAATTTCGGTCACATGGAAATGTTTTAAAACATCATGACATCTAACAGTTATCCAACCAGTGGCTAATTAAACCGCCATTACAGCGGCTTTAGGATCGTGGTCACATGTCAGACCATGACATTAAACTTCAATATGATGGTTTATTATAACGTAACTTCCGACGATTTTAAATAGGCTCACAAGGCACAGTTTAAATAATGTTTGTCGACGGTTATCACACTTTGCTTCGACGATTCCATGATGGGTATCACTCCAAAACTCACCACATAGCGCATTTTTCATGGTAATGAATGCCATGGTCTTCGAAACTTTGATGACTCCAGGTTCTGCTCCATTGTTGTGGAGTTTTAAAACCATAAACCACGAGGTTTAAGGCAGGGGGTCAGCTTGTGACCACCCCACCCTAACCACTAGACATTAATACAAATGGTTTATTCTAGCAGAGTCTTTAGCACCTGTTAAAAATTCAGTGTTGTTGCCAAATTAACTACAGTTAACTGTAGTTATCCACAATTAGTGGAGGATTTCTAGCTGAGATTGGGAAAAAGCCTTGGTTATTCAATTTTCAACCAATTTGGGTGAAACAAGAGTCTACCTAGACTAATTTGAGCATTTGGAGCCACTGGTGTAGAGAAAACAATCATTATAGGCTTGTAAACACATGTATTTGCAATTTTTAGCATAATGACAAAGAGGGACATGCCATTGGGAGCTGGACCCATAGATGTAGCCCAGAAGGGGTGAACTGCTTCATCATGCCTACTATGTAAACCTTATGTGTGATGTTATTTATCTATTGTACACTGTTGTACAGTGTTATTTAGGATTATTTTCATTCTTAAAACTCACAAATTCCTTAAGAAAACAAATGGAGACAAATTCCTTAAGAAGTTTCTTAGGTGCAGCTCAATATTGGAGAAAGTTTATTGCTAACTTTTCTGCCATAGTAGCTCCTATGCATGCAGTGACAAGTGTAAAGAAAGGCTTCCAATGGGGAGGCAAATAGCAGCAAGCTTTTGAAGCTTTAAAAGACAAGATCAGTTCAGCTCCAGTCATTGCATTACCGAATCTGAGACAGCCATTCGAGATACAAACCAATGTTAGTGATTATGACATGGGCACAATACTTTTGCAGCATGGTAAGCATGTCGCTTTTCATTTTGAAACATTCAATGGTGTTGTAACTAATTATACTAAATATGAAAAAGGGTTGAATGCGATGGTAAAAAGCATCAAGAAGTGGAAAAAATACTTTATGGGTAAAGAGAGGATTATATGTACCGAACACCAACGATTACAGTTCTTGCAGTCACAAACAAAATTACAGAAAACACAACATTTCAAGTGGATGGGATTTCTTCAAAAGTTTCACTTGGTTATAAGGTACAAGAAATGTATTTTCAATCAAGTTTCTAATATGCTTTCAAGGTCAATTGTTAGTGCTTCTACTTTACCTAAAAATTATTCTTTTGTACATGAGAGTTACATAGAACAATATGCACATGATGTTGATTTTAAAGATGTGTATGCTAGTTTGGGTGAAGGGAATCAAGTTGAGGAAAATGATTATCACATGCATAACAATTTTTTGTTTCATTTGGGAAAGTTGTGTATACCACAAGGAGAGAGGCTTAGTGTCATTAGAGAGGCTCATTCCTCTCTTATTGTTGGACACCTTGGGGTAAGAAAAATAGTGGCACATCTACAAAGGTATTACTATTGGCCTTGCATGATAGATAGTGTGTCATGTTTTATAAGAGGTTGTTCTATGTGTGCAACACGCAAGCCTAGCAATAGGAAGTTTGGGTTGTACACGACACTACTGGTACCATCAAGGCCATGGGAGAGTGTCTCCATGGACTTTTTTGGAGGTCTACCTATGTCAAGAAAGCAACATGATTCTCTTTATGTAGTTGTGAATTGATTCAGTAAAATGTGTATACTTATTCCATTTAAGAAAACCACAACTGTTGAACTTTATTTTCAACATGTATGGGTTCATTATGGATTGCCAACTTCTATTGTTAGTGACAGGGATTCCAGGTTCGTTGGGAATTTTTGGTCCAATATTTGGAAGATGATGGACACAAAGTTGAAAAAGAGTATTGCTTTTCATCCGTAAACTAACGGCCAAACCGAGGTGGTGAACAGAACAGTTGTGCATCTATTGAGAGGATATTGCAGCAAACATCCCAAGTTGTGGTATGAACAACTGCATTACATTCAGCACACTTACAACCGGGTAAAGCACTCTTCTACAAATACTTCACCTTTTCAAGCCTACTTTGGGTATTTTCCGATATTGCCATTAGACTTCATCTTTGAAAAGGATGTTGCAATTTATGGGCATAGTGATATTGACAAGGCTCGAAATTTCATTGAGAAAATTTATATTATTCATCAACAAGTTCAAGAACAGCTTGAGAAGAGTCAAAGAAAATACAAGGAGAGGCATGACAAACATAGATTTGATCACAAGTTTCAAGAAGGAGATGAGATATGGTTGCACATAAGCAAAGAAAGGGTTCAAGGAGAAGGTAAAAAGCTCAAGCCCATTCGCTATGGTCCATTCAAGATCATCAAACAAGTTGGTAATAATGCATTTCAACTTGATTTGCCTTCATATATGCAAATGTATTCCACTGTCAATGTGGAAAATTTACGTTTGTATGAGCCTCCTTTGATTGATGATCAAGGGAGTGATATTCAGCTGCCATCTATAGAATATTCTCACCAGAATTTCTAGATGAGCTCAAGGAGGATACCATCCTTGACAGGAGGACATGCACTTCTAAGAGGGGAAGTGTATATTATCTTCGAATTGGGCTCAAGGGCAGCAAATGAAGTAAGGCAAGGTGGATGGAAGTTGAAAAAGTGAGGGAGTTGTACCCTCATCTTCTGAACAGGTAATTAAAGTCTTTTGGGGTCCAAAAGCTTCCCAATGGAGAGGTGTGATTAGGAGATCATGTGTTTTTCTCAAAATTGAAAGTGCTTGAAACTGTACCAAACCTGAGAAACTAGATAGGTCTCGTCGTTTCAATTCCGGCGCCATGAACGGTTCGAAAAACCGATGTCCTATGAGGAAGATATCGTGTTTTATTTATTTTCCTAAACAGCTAAAAATTTGTGACAAGAGTGACTGGGATGCCCAGTCAGCAAGTGGCATATACTAGGAATATTTCCTTTTCTTAAACTCAATAAACTTTTTCCACATGGTGCAATATCTAGGGCCAAAGATTTGGAGATGCGTGTGTTTTATTAAGTACCGTTGGATGGGTGACACGTGGCAAGCCTGGAGGCTACCACGTGTCCCCAGGAAGTTTGTGTAAAATTATGTGAGGTTCAAGGGGTTCGACCCTGCGTCCTCCAGCACACCAATAAATACCTCCACTATCTCTCCTATCACATGATTCTTAACTTATAATTCTGTCTCATAAATTTAAATTGAAAAGGTTTCAAAGTTGGGGGGGGGGGGGGACTGCCGGTGGCCCCAACATTGCGGTCACATGGAAATGTTTTGAAAAACCATGACATCTAACATGTATCCAATCAGCAGCTAATCAAACCACCATTCCAGCAGCTTCAGGGTCATGGTCACATGTCAAATCGTGAAATTAAACTTCAATATGACGGTTTACTATAACGTAACTTCTAACGGTTTTAAACAGGTTTACAAGGCACGATTTAAATAAATGTTTGTCGACAGTTATCACACGTTGCTCTGACGGTTCCACGGTGGATATCACTCCAAAACTCATCACATAGCGCAGTTTTCATGGTAATGAATGTCATGGTCTTTGGAACTTTGATGACTCCCTGTTCCGCTCCATTGTTGCGAAGTTTTAAAACCATAAACAACGAGGTTTAAGGCAGGGGGTTGGCTTGTGACCACCCCGCCCTAACCACTAGACATTAATACAAATGGTTTATTCTGGTGGAGTCTTTAGCGCCTGCTAAAAATTTGGGATTGTTGCCAAATTAACTGCAGTTCTCCACAATTAGTGGAGAATTTCTAGCTGAGATTGGGGAAAAGCCTTGGTTAGCCAATTTTCAACCAAATTGGGTGAAACAAGTGTCTACCTAGACTGATTTGAGCATTATGGAGCCACGGGTGTAGAGAAAACAACCATTAGAGCCTTTTAAACACATGTATTTGCAATTTTGAGCATAATGACAAAGAGGGACATGCCATTGGGAGCTGGACCAGCAGATGTAGCCCAGGAGGGGTGAACTGCTTCATCATGCCTCTGTGTAAACCTTATGTGTGATGTTTTTTCTCTGTTATACACTACTGTACAGTGTTATTTAGGCTTATTTTCATTCTTAAAACTCAAAAATTCATCTATCTTTCATGGTTAAAATACCCATTCCTTAAGCAAACAAATGGAGACAAATTGTACATGTTTTTAATAATGAAAGGACACTTAGCACATCAAACTAATACACTCCTTTCAGATCAGTAAATTTCATGCATAATTGAATTTTGCTTGAGTATAATAGATGAATTTAAATAGGCCTAGAGAGAATATCAACTACCTTATTGTAGATTCCATTTTTTTACCTGATAACCAAATGAAATTGTTGTAGAAACCCCACACATTTGAAATGTCTTGATTGTTGCAACTTTGATTGTGATTGTAAGTACTACGATGGCTGATGGTCGGAATGGATAATGGTCTCCTTTCCCATCAAATAGTGCTTCCATTTCTTTACACTTTGTACCAATTCATATAACTCTTTATCATAGGTGGGATAGTTAGTCACAACTCCATTAAAATTTTCAGAATGAAATGAAATAGGCTTACCATGATGCATGAGAACTACTCCCATAACATAATCACTTGCATCTATTTGGTTATCAAATGGTTGTCTAAGATCCGGAAGAGCCAATGCCAGTGCTGAACTTATATTTTTCTTTAAAGAATAAAATAATTTTTGTTGCATATCTCCCCAATGGAAGACTTTCTTAACACTTATCAATGCATGTAGTAGAGCTGCAATGGAAGAAATATTAGCAATGAATTTCCTCCAATACTATGTTGCCCCAAGAAAGCTTCTTACCTCTGCAACTGTATTGGGCTTGGGCCAATTCAGAATGACCTCTACTTTGGAAGGGTCTATCTTCAACTCACATCCTCCAACAATGTGTCCCAAATACACTAAAGAAGTCTTGCCAAACTTGCACTTTGACATCTTTAAAAATAAATTCTCTTTTTTCAAGAGATCAAGTACCTTGTTCACATGCATGACATGTTATTCTCTTGACTTGTTGAATATAAGTATGTCATATAAGTAAACAATGATGAAGACATCTAGAAATGGTCTAATTACATCATTCATGACTCTCATGAAAGTAGCTGGAGCATTTGTTAGACCGAATGGCATAACTAGTCACTCAAACAATCCTTGTCTAGTTTTAAAATCAGTTTTCCAAATGTCCTCTTCCGCTATTCTAACTTGATGATAACCACTTCACAAGTCTAACTTAGTGAAATATCTTGCATACTTTAACTGATTTAGCAAATCATCGTTGTGTGGGAGTGGGTAGCGATTCTTTACCATGATTTTATTCAGTGCACAGAAATCTATGCACATGTGCCAAGTCCCGTCCTTCTTTGGTACCAAAAAAATTGGTGAAACACATGGCAAAGTAGATGGGCGTATGATACCTTTGTTCAAAAATTCTTGGATTTGCTTCTTGATTTCAAAACTCCCCATAATTGACATGCGATACATACCAATGTTTGGAAGTGGAACATCCTGTTGCAACTAAATCTCATGTTGAATTCCCCTCTTGGGAGGTAACTCATTTGGTTCTTGAAACATATCGCCATGCTAACTTACCACATTAAAAATATCAAATTTTAATTTGTCATCACATCCTTCAAAAGATTCATAGTCAACATCATCATTTTTCTTTATCATGAGAAGCACAAAATTTTTACTTACATTAACTAGCCTCTTCATTTGCCCTGCATTAACTAGAGAAATATTCAGTTTTTTGCAATGAGCTCTCACAATATACTCCACCCCATCCTTAAGAAAATTATATTTTTCTCATGGCGATAACACACTGCTTTTCTATCATACAAATATGGACTTCTCAAGATAATCTTGGAAATTTCAAGTGGAACCACATCTAACTCGACTTCATCAACGAAGTTTGAAGTAATAGCAAATCGAAATATGCATTTCCTTTTAACCTGTAAATTGGCATTCTTAAGTATCCAACCCAAAAGGTATGGTTTATGATGTGGTATGGTTTCAAGGTTAAGTTTTTTGACTAAGTCTTCTAAAATAAAGTTTGCTTGTGACACACTATCAAACAATGCATCAATATTTGTATGATTTGAAATCACTCTAACATGGAACAATTCTATCCTTGTGTCTTCATTTGGAGTGTTGGTATGACTATTTTAGGAACTAGTACTTGCTATGGCTTCCTTTCCTTTTTTAACCATGGTTATTATCTTGGTCTCATCTCCTGAATCAGATTCAATATCTTGTTGTGTGGTGGAAATCATCTTTTGTTTTGTAGAAATTTGAATAACTGATATATTATTCACCGAGATTCTCCTAATCACATACTATTTTAGCTTCATGCATAATACAGAATCTCTTCTACCATTGATCATTACACGCGGAAATAAAATCAATTGCATGCACACATGAAAACCACAAATAATCACACATATGAACACAGTATTTAATGGGAAAGCTTAAAGCTGAAAACCCCAACTATCTGTATATTATATGTCATGGAGATCATGTAACAATCATAGTACAAAGCTCCTCACAAGCTCTCAGCACCACCTCCAATTGCTACACACTATCAAGCTAGATCTAGCAAAACACATGCTCCAATCTTTTGCCACTTGATAGCCAGCCTCTATTGCGTAATTAATGCTATGGGATGGATTCATTAAATAGATAAACCACCTGGCTTGAACTGCGCAATCCTCATGGGCTACTCCACCTATCTGTGTGTTGCAAATAGCAACAGTATAGTCACAACTGATAGTTAACCTACTCTTTCACCTATCTCTGCACTGGTCTCCACTGAAACTGTCCATGCACTGAAGTTAACTGATGCATTATTTATTTGATTAATGAGTTTATAATTAGTGAATTAATTAATAATTAATTCACACCACTCTCACTAATTGTATCAATTAGTTAAACTGAATACAAATAGCTCAACTATGTTTAGATTAGTTAAACTGAATACAACTCCACTAACTTTCTCAATCAACTCCACCAAACTCTGTCACATGAGTTCTAACTGAAGTATCCATGCAATAGCTCCACTTAACCCTCAGGAATAGCGTAATTCCTTCTATCAGCTCATGTGCCACATCTGTGCACTTAACTGAAGTGCTCCAAGAGAATAAGATAATGTTTATAGTCTAAATATTACTAAGAGTTAATAATATTCAACATATCTATTTTTAGACTGGCAATCTAAAAATAGATTCCGCCCAGTATGTCTAAAAATAGAAGTCCATCTATTTTTTCCGACTTGACCAACCATCCACAAATAGCATCCTGCAACTCATAGAACATGATCCATATGTCTAAAAATAGACATAGTCTAAAAATAAACTTTGCGCCAAAAATAGCCTACGGGCCCACTTAGTGAAGGCGACTCCTTTCCACTAAGCTCATCATCTTGTTGCAATCTCAAAATGTTTCCCTTTATTATTTGGTTTCTTTTGCCTTAGTTCAGGATGTAGTTTCCAACAGTGCGCTTCATCATGCCCCTCTTTGGAACAATGTTTGCATGTAGTTTTCTCCCCTTCTGATTCTTGCATTCTTCTTTCCCTTCCATTTTCCTCCCTTCTATTTTTCCTTACCCTTGAATGGCTTCTTCTTACTATCCTGTTCCTGAATGTTCTTTCCCCTTGCTTCAATATGCTTGGATTGCACGCATTCTTCATCTAAGTTATTTGGGTTAAACATAAGGATATTATGTTTCAAGTAGAAATGTAAACCCCCAATTTATTTCAAGAGTGTGTCTTGTGAATTCAAGTCTACTCCTAACAAAAAGGCCCTCTTTTTAAACTCCTGAGTGTACTCTTGAATAGTTTGGCCTTTGAGTTGCCTAAAGTTTTTCCAACTCATTATTTACTTTTTCATATAGGCTAATGTATAAAATTGTCTTTTAATGGAAGAAATGAATTCAACCCAAGAAATGGATATCTTACCATGAATTCGCATTTCCTCTTGAGTCTTTGTCTCCCACCAAAATAGTGTTGCTCCTTCTAACCTTAATGAAGCCAACTGGATCTTTATGTTGTCCTCTTGTAGATTTTGAATTCTGCAATATACTTCCAATTGACAGATCCAATTGTCTAACTTCTCTGCATTTACCTCACCATTGTACATGAGAAGTTCAAACTTGATGTCCAACTTGAGTAATGGAGTTTTTCCTTTTTTATATTTTTGAATGAGTGTGGGTGGTTTTTGTGGTGGCTGTGGAAGATGAAGATGGTGATGAAGATGATGAGGATGAGGATGGTGGTGATGGAGGTGGATTTCCTCCACTTCCTTTCGAACTCTTCTCTTCATCCTTCTTACCATATGAAGATCCATCTCCATGTGCAGGCTTAGAACCTTCTCCTGCTCTTTCTGTAGTAAATTCATTAAACATGATTTTAACCATTCTTTGTATGTCTTTGAAGTCTCTCTTAAAATCCTCTTCTTCTGAATATCCATGAGTCTCTCCAAATCCTGAAATAATGGCTAAGGATTCAAGCTCAACCTCCGATGCTTGTACCTCTTCAATCTCAACTGCTGGAGATGTAACTTGAGGTGCTTCAAGTGCAGCTCATGGAAAATTTTAGGGGCGAATTTTATCCTAAAGGCGAATTTTAAGGGATTTTGAATTTTAATAGGGCGAATTTTTTATATAAAACCCATTTTCTATAGTTTTATAAAATTAGCCCAATAATTATTTTAAAAATAATTAATTATTATATATTAGCCCACCAAAAAAAATGGGCATAAAACTGAAACAATTGAATTCGCCCTCGATTTTCTTTGTTGGAGTGGATTTCAATGGCATTCGCCTGGATTTACAGGGTTGAAAGCAGGGGTTAGAGTGATTCGCCCCATTTTTTCACTTGTTCGCTGGGGTGGTTGGGCCTTGCAAGGGGCATGGAAGTTGAATGTTGGTCCTTCGATGTGCATAGGCTCGCCAATCTTCTTGCTGGTTGAGCAAGGGTAATGGCTTACTGAGAACATAAAATCCTCCATTATTGGGAAATGGCCCTTGGTTACTTCCTAAATCAACTAAAAATCCATGATCCATGACCTGCTAATATGTCCACAAATAATAACAGAAACTTCCTGTTTCGTGGAGGAGCGGCGCCTTTCAATATCCTCTTATCTTCGAAAGAGTTCCCTCTCTGTTCATGGGAAGACAACACCTACAATTTCTTCTTGTATGCGATAAATCCTTACCAGCGTGCCAGCAGATGAAGAGCGAGTCTATGGTCTAGTGAGAGTTTTGGGTTTTTCACTTACGTTTGGTTTGGTTGGTGGGCACTTTGAGTAGTTTGCACAGTTGGTAGCACCTGCATTTCAACAATGGCAGCAGCAGATAAAAATTTAGCCACGGGCGAGGAAGAACTGAAGAAGAACAAGGGAGCCCAAGACACCAATGAGGACGATTATGACAATGCGGAGAAGTACTCGGACATTGAGGAGGAGGAAGAAGAAGAAGAATCATCATCATCAAGTAGCGAGGAGGAAGAGGAGGAAGATCAAGTCGAGTTGGCCCTTCGAAAACTAGCATTAGAAAGCAAAAACAAAAAGAAAGAATTAACCGATGTAGAGATGTTTGATTTTCCAGAGGATCCAGAGAACTGGACTGAAGAAAACCTGCAAGAGATTTGGGCAGACGCCCACCCAAAACTAATTGATGACATTGGATGGGACCCTGATGTTGTAAGTTGGAGTGATTGGGATCAGATATAGGACCTGAGAGAAAAGGGGGAAAAAGTGACCACCGAACCATTTTATGTCCCATACCGGAAATACTACCCCCCCATCCTTAAGAATCACATTGACATAAATAGCCCAATGTCAGTGGTGGAGGAACTGGAGCAACTGGAAGAATTCATCTAATGGGTCAGCTACGTTTTCAAAGACGGAAGCACGTAAGTCCCAGTCTCAACAAATGTATTGCATTGGATGGTTTTCGCTCATTTTCTTAATTTTTTCTCTCTGTACAGTGTTTTGGGCTTTAGAAAAAATAATATCATTTTCTATGCGGGGTTCTGACTACTCCAGTGTACCTCTATCGTGTTTGAACAGTAGGGATAGGAATTATTTGTTATGTGTTTATTTTAAGTTGAAAACATACGGATAGGGAGCATTTGTTATTCGTTTATTTTAGTTTTTCTGAGCCTCTAGAAGGGACCTGTGTGTTGAACAAAGTTTTGCTTTGTGCACAATGTGAACTATGAATCAAAATGCACTGAGTACAATGAAACATTCTCCAAAGTAATTTGGCTTGTTATTTTTCCCGTTTGCTTTTCATTTTTTCCCCATTTAAACTTTTCCTGTTTCCTGCTTTATTGTCTCCATGGGGAGCTCCGAATGCTCCCCAAACCTTGGCAAGAGCGTGGTTGTCTAATAATAAACATGGAGTTACATGTAAGTCTCGAGCTTCCCTAGCTAAAACTAAAACAAATTGTGTCTTGCTTATCATGACTGGTTCCTTTTCTATTCCTTCTTTACTTTGCCTCTGTTACTTTTCCTCTTTCATTCATTTTGTAGAAAATCCACGAAATTCTGTAACTGCTAATATGAACAATCTAAAACTAATTTCTTTTCATGTAGATACAGAATTTCTTTACTTATTTTGCAGTGGAATAGGAACAGAAATAAACACACAATCACAATAATCAAGGCACAAAATTTTCTAAGGAACCTAACTTGGAAAACCGTCTACTTGTTTAAGAATTTTATTGAAGAAATTTGAGCAATAGATATCTTACAAATACAACTTATTTTAATAGAGAATACAATCTGATTCCCTCTGCTTGTACTAAGTTGAACCTATCTGCAAGACCCCTGATCTACTTGCCTTCTTCAATACTCGTACAAGCTCCTCTTGTACGTCCTTTCTCTCACAAGCTCCACACATAAACCTCTGCAGCCTTCTCACAAACCCGTGAGCTCTATTGTCTTGTCTCACCAACTCGTATTCACAAGACAATGATCAAATTGTGTCTTCATTACTCCTTATAAGCACTTCGGTTAGGCTATTACTAGCAAGTTCTATTTGAGGAAAGTCGAACCGTTGATTGACTAGTTAACAAAAGCTCACTGGTTGTGTTAACTTCTCCTTCCTATAATTTAGGAGCTTAACTCAATTAACTCGACCTTTACCCAAAATAACTCACACTAGAAGACAATAAACTCGGCCTTACACTAATTAGCACTAGTCAACTGCTTCTTGCACTCCTAAATTTTAGGAATTTTCCCTAAATTTTAGGAACTTGTCCTATTTTTTAGGAATTAGCTCCTAACTCATAGGAACTCGTGCATGGTCAAGGAGAAACTCGTTGTGGTTCCTTTGATTAAGGCACAAATCAATGAACCCTTTCTCGCTAACATTTTCAACGCTTCCTCTTAGCAAGGAAGGTGTTCTTGGAAGAACCTCGTCCACCTGGATTTGTCTCCAACACTACCATGTTCTCTGTTGCTGCAACTGCTCCCTCTAAACTAGAAGGCTTCCCTGCTTTCTTCTGCGGAATCTTCTTTGAAGATATGTTCTTTCCCACCATGCTCTGCGAGTCCATCACTTCTCTATTCTGAGCACTTCTTGCCTTGCTGCTCAAGGCTACTCCCTCTGAAGGCATGCATCTCCAGCTCCACAATATCCCACTATCAGTGAATTCAGCTCCTTTAAGTCACTGATCTTTGGCCCAAACAGTCTGCCCTCTAGCTATTCCTTTGTCCATCAAAGATGCCGACTCATAGGGTCTTCAACCTGCCCACTACTTGCCTCACTGCTGCTCTATAAAAGACAAGTCTTATGGGAATGGAGGCTACCCACTCTCACTGTAGAAGTCCATATCCACACAGTGAACTAGGGCTGAATACTAAGCCGTCTTGGCTGCTTCCTTTGTCCCTTCAAGGATCAACCCTAAGATTCAACAATTCTGCCAGTCCAACCAGATTTGATGTCCTTCTCAAATGCTGGACTTAGGGCACCAAAGACACCTTCTAACTTCCCTCCAAACAGTACATAAGATGTCCACCAAAACTGTCCTAAATCTGGACTCAAACACCTAGCAAAATCATCAACCACATAGGGACATACATACCTTAGAAAGTACCCTTCTTTCTGCTGTCTGAACCACTTCGGCTTGTGCACTTCCTTCTGAATTTCGGTCCTCTGGTTAGGGCACACTATGGTCACTACAAGGATGCTCCTACTTGGTCGAATTTCCCTTCTATCCCTGCAAAATTCCCTTCTTAGAGACCCTGCCTCATGCGATGTTCAGTTAGGTGTTTCTGCCCTTGACTTAGGTATGCTTCAAGACAAAAACCATGCCCAGGTATTCTCCTAATAGGGCTCAGCCCTTCCTGAACAAAATAGAGATACTGCGGCCTGTTTCACAGAGAATTACCACTCTTAGAACATGCACAAAACTGCCATTAAATCTGTCAACGAGTTCCTCTAACTAGGCCTGCTCCAACACAAAGAACCCTCAAGAAATCTCATCTTTCTCCCTTTGGACAGATTCTTATACAGGCTATAGCTCACCTAACTCAGACGTCCTTCTTCTTGAAAGATTAGAACTGGTTTTGTTCTTAAATCTGTTCCAATAGCTCTGATACCTTGTAGAAAATCCACGAAATTCTACGACTGCTAATATGAACAATCTGAAACTAATTTCTTTTCATATAGACACATAATTTCTCTACTTATTTTGCAATGGAATAGGAACAAAAATAAACACACCATCACAATAATCAAGGCACAAATTTTTATAGGGAACCCAATTGGGAAAACCCTCCGATTGTTTGAGAATTTTATTGAAGAAATTTGAGAAATATATCTCTTACAAATACAACTTGTTTTAATAGAGAATACAATCTGATTCTCTCTACTTGTACTAAGCTGAACCTATCTGCAAGACCCCTGATCTGCTTGTACTAAGCTGAACCTATCTGCAAGACCCCGATCTGCTTGCCTTCTTCAATACTCGCACAAGCTCCTCTTGTACGTCCTTATTCTAACAAGCTCTACACATAAACTTGTGCAACCTTCTCACAAACCTGTGAGCTCTATTGTCTTGTCTCACCAACTCGTGCTCACAAGACAATGATCAAATTGTGTCTTCATTCCTCCTTATAAGCACTCTGATTAGGCTATTACTGGCAAGTTCTATTTCAGGAAAGTCGAACCATTGATTGACTAGTTAACAAAAGCTCTCACTGGCTGTGTTAACTCGTCCTTTCTATAATTTAGGATACTGACTCAATCAACTCGACCGTTACCTAAAATAACTCACACTAGAAGACAATAAACTCGACCTTCCACTAATTAGTGCTAATCAACTACTTCTTGCACTCCTAAGTTTTAGGAATTTGCCCTAAATTTTAGGAAATCATCCTATTTTTTAGGAATTAGCTCCTAACTCATAGTAACTCGCACATGCTCAAGGAGAAACTCGTTGTTGTTCCTTTGATTTAGGGCACAAATCAAGGAACCCTTTCTCGCTAACATTTTCAACACATTTTGTTTCCCTGTCTCCTTGGGGAGGCCCCAAGCCCTGGTGAGAACATGGGTGCTAATAAACAGAGTTACCTTTGAGCCTCGAGCTTCCCCAGTTGAAACTAAAAACAAGTTCATGGTCGATTCCTTTCATTTTCTTCTTTACTCTGCTCGTCACTCATTTTCTTTCTCGTCTCCATGGGGAGCTCCCAAGTCCCAACCCTTGGCAAGAATGTGGGTGCTTGATAGACATGGTGTGCTTGATAGATCCTTGGGTTACTTGATCCCTAAGCCCTACCAAGGAAGCTTCCCTTGTGTTGGATTGTGTCCGCCACTAAAGAGAGTAACACTCTCATGTGTTGCACATTGTCTACGTCACCTAGTGAGGCTTTGTGCTATGTGATAGATTTTGCTGCAACAGTTCACACTTTAGCTTCTTTGGCAATTGCTTATGGGATGATTCAATTTAACATACAACTATGTTAACTGTTGAAAAGTGTAACTAGGATCGATCTTCATATTGACTATGTAATTATGAATTTATGTAAAGAAGAAGACAAAAATAATAAATGTATTTTTGTTGTACTTGCTTCATGGGTTTCATGAGCAAGATTTTATTATAGGTCAATAGACTTCTTCTTGATGTCTATTATGGATCTTATTTGGTTTAGAAATGTAATTAAGAGTCGTGAAAATAAAGTGTCTAGTCTGAAGAATGTCCTCCAAGACCTTGTGGAAGAATGGCTCATAATATCCCTCAAGGTTGCCCTCAATTAACGTTGAAGATAAGCCTAATTCTACAGTGAGTAAGTCGGCCTATTTGCAGTGAAGAAGTCGGCCTACAACCTTGGTGTAGGGTCAGCCTAAAAGCATAACAAAACACTGTATATATAGCATGACCTGCAGCTCATTTGAGGGGAGAAGAATATGCGGATCTCTCCAAAGAAGTAACAATAGGAAAGTGCAGATTCCTCTGCAGATTACAGTGGTAAACAGCGTGGGTTTACAAGAAGACAACAATGCTTACTTAAGGAAGAAAAGGATGCGGATTTCTCTGAAATGTCAACAATGATAAAGTGCGGATTTCAACAGTGATGAAATGTGGATTTCAGAAGTGACCAAGTGCGGATCACAAAGGTTAAAAGGGTGCTGATTTCAGAGGTTAGAGAAGTGCAGATTTCAGTAAGAACAGAAGTAAGGAATTCTGAAAATTTCAGGATCTGTGATAATTTTATGCAGACACACCTGTGATATAAATTTGGATAAGACAAAAGGTTTACATTCTGAAACAATGGATAAATATGATGTGTATGCAAAGGATGAGAAGGAATATCTCAAGATAAACTTAGATACCGAGTTCTCTAATGTTGATGCAGGTCAGTGCACATTGCTGAAGAAAAGAAATATTAGCATTGGAGGAAGACTTAGAAGCAGTGTCAAGGTCTTGGAGGCATTCATAGGTCAAGGGTCTGAGTCTTGGTCATGGTACTTGTCATTTGAAGATCTATAAGAAAAATTTCTCATGGGTTTTCCTCTCCAAGAAGGAGAGGTTTTGCCCTGGATTGAAGAGCCTAACTTTGTGTCTTTTGTATTTTGGTAATTGACTTGATGAAATACTAACTAAGCTATGCAAGAGAAGACATAAGTAACTCAAGTAAGTTCACAAATAATTATCAAGAAGATAATTTGAATTAATCTCAAGCCCTCCAAATTCTCAACATGGTATCAGAGCTAAGGTGCTAAAGACAAAGGGCTATTTGACAAGAAGACTCTTAAGGATCAAAAATAAAGAATCAGTTTTCTAGAAAGCATCAAAGCAAAAGTCAAAGTCTACATTGAAAAGTCAAATCAGTTTGCAAGGAAATCCTCAAGCCATCTCAAGAAGATCTTCAACCTTATTCGAAGAATCCACACATCAAGGAGGAAATCATTGACATCAAAGATTCTTGATATTGAAGACATTGTTGGAAGACACATCATCAAGCACCTTCCAACACTATTGAAGGCATCTTCATTCTGAAGTAATCCTTGATCATCAAGGATCCAAGATCACCTACTTTGAAATCAATCTAAGAGGGAGTTCCTGCCATCATCTTCATGATCATCAACAAGGAAGCTGATAGAAAAATAAAAGCATCTACTCAAGTAAGTATCTATAACCTCACTTAAATCTGTCAAAGATGACTTATTGTAAAGAGAGCAACAAGCTAGTTGGGTCATCAAACTTTAGTGCCTGGAAGAAGAGGACAGATTTGAATTTAATTGAAGACGAAGTTATGGACTACATTGAAGGATCGACAATTCAACCACCAAAATAAGATGCTCCAGCTCATGCCAAGTACATGAAGGGGGAAATCAGAGCCCAAAGGATTCTCATAGAATCCATTAAGGACTCTCTCATTCCCTATGTATCGAAACTAAAGTCTACTAAAGAAACATATTAGAAACTGGTGGAGCTATTCTCTGTGAGTACTGCAGGAGAAGCAATCTCTCTGAGGCAAGAACTGTATAAAATGAAGTTTTCAAGGGAAGAAGGAATCACTTCATACTTTATGTGGATTTCTGAAATAAGAGATCAACTGTAGGAACTGGGAGAAGTAATGTCTAACACTGTGATGACTACAATGGTGCTGAATGCTCTACCAGAAGAATGGGGAAACTTCACTTCAAGTTTATACGGGAAGAAAGAAGCCACACCATTCCATGATTTACGGTCTTTATGTAAAATAGAGGAAACAATATTGAAAGCCAAAGATGATACAGGATCAAGTGAAGGGAATCAAGCCTTTGTAGCCATATCCAGGAAGAAAGGAAGATTCGGTAAATTTGGTCCTCAGTTAAAAGAAGAGATATGGACAAAGTACGATGCTTTGGATGTAATGAACTTGGGCATTATAAAAGAGATTGTCCTAAATCTGAAAAGGACAAGAGAAAAAAGGAAGAAGCCCATGTCTCAGATATGAGGGAAAAACCTGATGCAAATAAATCTAAGCAAGAAGAAACGAAGGATCTCTATTATGATTGAGATCATCTTCCTCTTAAAGTGATTTCTGTTGGTTGTAAAATAGTATGATAGGAAGCAATGTATATTGTGATGGCATCATGATAAAAGCATGGTAGGAGCTCCTGGTGAAACAGCTCCGGGAAAACCTCTCTGATAACATTACTGATGGAAGGCAGTCATCAAGATCAAGGGTCATCATGGAAACTGGTGCTAACATTTTCTAATGGATTTCTCTATGAATTCACTGGTTAGAAAGAAAGCAGAATGGTTTCATCAAGAATTCTATGCTATAGAATTCTGGGATGTGATGACATATTGATGGAGCAGGGCAAGGGAATGAAGCTCTTCATTCTAGTAAAACTGCTACAGGATGACTCAAATGAAAAAGGTATGAGGCATATATATATATATATATACATATATGATATATATATGATATATATATATATATATATAGGTATATATATATATATATATAGAGAAGGCGAAGTCATGTCATATGGTTGCACGTAATAGACTTCTATATTTTGAAGTATGATCTATGGAGGAGGATCTCTCAGTGCACTGATAGATGAAATCAACATAATATATCCTCATATGGAATATGAGGTGGTTGTATATGAACAAGGAACTGTAAGTTGGAAGTTCCTGGGAATGAAGATGTGCAGAAAGGAAGAGATCATGAAGTGCAACCATGTCAAGAGGCAATTATCATCCGGAAGCAAAGAAGATGTGATTGGAATATCTCCTAGGAGGATATGTAGACTTTGATAGAAGTCTGGTAAAGAAGAAGACCCTTGACAAAACATGTCACTAGGAGATGTGTCAATCTGAATAAAGGATGTTGATGCCTACAGGAAGATGTCATGGTGAAAGATCATCACTGAGGTAACTTTAGTTTTAAAATTTCATACGTATATGTTTATCTGGATGAATTTGTGCAGGGGCTGCTAATCATGAGAAAGGATGTAAGATCCTTGGAGATGATTCAAAAGAAAGCATCATGGCATAAAAGGTGGACCAGATAAGAAAAACAGATGAATCACTTTCTAGTAGATGACATGACTCATGAATGAAAGTGATGGATGATCTGTGCCCTATGGAGCTAAATTTGAAGATTCCTCAATATCGAAATCCATGACATCGAGGGGAGGAATTCTTCACTTGAGCCAGAAATCCTCACGATGCTGGCAGGGTCCGTAGACGAGGGAGTCTGGTGATAAGTTTTCATTTGGAAGAAATTAAATTTAAGACGAGCTTAGGTATATTTCTTATAGAGCATGCATACATTCCTTGTGAATCATCCTTCCTCTGCCGTAGGCAGATGGAGCAGAGAAGTTTTATTTAAGAACATAGTACTCCTTAGAACACGCTTAGGTACATTCCTTATACAGGAATGCGTACATTCCCTTGTGGAATTGGTCCTCCCTGGCTGAGAGGGAGAGATAGACACATCATTATGGTCTTCACTTGGGAAGACAGAAAGGAGGATTGGGTAATCATCTGGCATTCGATACTCTTTGAGAATGTGTTAGGGCATTCAAGATAAGAGTAGTCGAGGACCAATATTCTTTGAGGGCTAGCTACCCAAGAGAAGAATAGTCCAAGAAGGTCATACTTTGGGAACACCCGGGTGGAGTATGTACCTTGGAGAGACAATGGCTATGATGTCTATAAGTCATGTGTCTCGCCAACATTGTAGCCCATTGTCTCATTGAGAGATGGGGCTGTTAGTAAAGGCCTTGCACTAGGACAATGCTGGTTGATATGATGCTATACAGATGCGATTACCAATCTGATTCTCTTATGAGATTCTTCAGTTTGAAAGTGACCATGTACCTGTATGAATACCTCCCTAGTTAAGAGGGAGTGTTGAAAAGTGTAACTAGGATCGGTCTTCATATTGACTATGTGATTATGAATTTATGTAAAGAAGAAGACAAAGATAATAAATGTATTTTTGTTGTACTTGCTTCATGGGTTTCATGAGCAAGATTTTATTATAGGTCAATATACTTCTTCTTGATGTCTATTAAGGATTTTCTTCGGTTTAGAAATGTAATTAAGAGTCATGAAAATAAAGTGTCTAGTCTGAAGAATGACCTCCAAGACCTTGTGCAAGAATGGCTCATAATAGCCCTCAAGACTACCCTCATTCAACGTTGAAGATAAGCCTAATTCCACAGTGAGTAAGTCGGCCTATCTGCAGTGAAGAATTCAGTCTACAACCTTGGTGTAGGGTTGGCCTAAAAGCGTAACAAAACACTGTATATATAGCATGACCTGCGGCTCATTTGAGTGGAGAAGAATATGCGGATCTCTTTGAAGAAGTAACAATAGGAAAGTGTGGATTCCTCTGCGGAATACAGTGGTAAACAGTGTGGGTTTACAAGAAGACAACAGTGCATAATGAAGGAAGAAAAGGATGCAGATTTCTCTGAAATGTCAACAGTGATAAAGTGCGGATTTCAGAAGTGATGAAATGCGGATTTCAGAAGTGAACTAGTGTGGATCACAGAGGTTAAAAGGGTGCTGATTTCAGAGGTTAGAGAAGTGCAGATTTCAGTAAGAACAGAAGTAAGGAATTCAGACAAGTTCAGGATCTGTGATACTTTTATGCGGATACATCTATGATATAAATTCGGATAAGAAAATAAGTTTTACATTCTGAAACAGTGGATAAAGCTGATGTGCATGCAAAGGATGAGAAGGAAGATCTCAAGATAAACTTAGAGACCGAGTTCTCTAATGTTGATGCAGGTCAGTGCACATTGGCGAAGAAAGGAAGGATCAGCATTGGAGGAAGTCTTAGAAGCAGTGTCAAGGTCTTGGAGGCATTCATAGGTCAAGGGTCTGAGTCTTGGTCATGGTACTTGTCATTTGAAGATCTATAAGAAGAATTTCTTGTGGATTTTCCTCTCCAAGAGGGAGAGGTTTTTCCTTGGCTCGAAGAGCCTAACTTTGTGTCTTCTGTATTTTGGTAATTGACTTGATGAAAGACTAACTAAGCTAAGCAAGAGACGACATAAGTAACTCAAGTAAGTTCACAAGTAATTATCAAAAAGAGAATTTGAATTAATCTCAAGCCCTCCAAATTCTCAACATTAACCATTAGAGAAGCACTAAAACAATTAACATTTGATGGATGTTATTTATTTGACTGGCATTGTTAAGGTTGTCTTTGCACTTGGAATTCTCCTTTTCAATAGTTAAGAAGGCAATATTTTGAATTCAAAATTTACAATTTTTTGGCCTCTCTTTGCATAAAATTAAGAATTGCATAGAAACTTATTTAGGATTTACTGTTCTCATAACTTTTCTTTGCTTTTGGCCAGATATGAAGGGACTGTGTGGGATGATCTTGCTCAAGGGAAAGGTGTATATACAAATCCTAGGGAACTTTGCAGGTTTGCTGAAATTGTAACTCTTAATGCAAGTGAAAAAGTGCAATTCCGACTGGCTGTCATGTCTCTAAGTTTGTTTTTGTGCAGTTAATATTTCATATATATTTGATGTAGATACAGCTGGAAAATAACAAATAAAATGAAAAAACTGTTTGGAATGGACACAGCGGTAGCATGATCTCAACTTTTACTTTTAAACAACTAACCATTTGATAAAGTTGTGCCAAGATAAAGAAATCACCAGGAGTTTAATTAGTATTTTTTGATTTGTTTTGGCATTGGTGACACCAAGGGCTCAAATACATATCTCCACTTATCAGACGATCACATCTATTTTCATGAGGTATCATGAGGTATGCACCATTTGATAGGGTGCTACATGTGATCTTGGATCGGTCCTGGTGACCTGAGGATTTCTTCAAATTGCCTCCATAGTTCAAAGTTCAAACACTGTTGGTGCTTGCTGGATGAATCTCCATGGCATTCTATGTACAGTAAAAGCCTATCATTCTAGAAGAGGTGTACTATGGTTGTTGTTTCAGTGGAGTGGTGTTCACTGTTAACATAATAGGAATTTATATAAAGCTGTAAAATATAAATATATTAGAACATTCAAATCAAAAGGTTTTTGATGCATTTTCTTAACGATCCACACATTTTGCACATGGATTCACCCAAGCTTTATGATTTTATAAACACTGCAAGTATTATCACATTGATCTAATTTTCGTGTATTTTACCAAGGACGTGAAATAGAATTCTCATCATGTCTGTAATTGTGGACAGTTCAATCATTGTTCCATAATGTTGTTCATGAAATTATGGAAGCTACTGAAGAATATTCCATAGAAGTATGTGCAAGGCTTTCATTCGAAAAAGGTTCCATTGGATGTCTTTCATATGCAGATGATTCATGAGAAGGAATACATCTTTTCAATTCAAACAGAGTGAGAACATGACAAAGAAGTGGCATGTCTACCTGACAAAGGATGGGCGTATCTTCTTGGCTGGGCTGCCTTTATCCAAATACGAGTATCTTGCAGATGCCATAATTGACTCCTACTACAATGTCAGTTAAATAACAATAATATATCAACAATAAAATCAATTCAATTGTCTATGTTAGAAATCATTTTTAATATTGAAACACCTGAGGTCACAGTTAAGTGTTGATGTATTAGGCAACCTCATTAGCCTGTAATCCACAAAATTGTGTCTAGTCTATTGATCTTTCAACACTTATCTTTGTTACATAAAGGTCGACATTGGCCACCACATGGTTGGTAGAGTATTCTGCAAGCATTTTCTGCTTTCTACAACAGCTATCCTTCTATTTTGTTAATGTAGGTAACATTTTAAGTTGACAGAATATGAGCCTAGTTTTTGAAATCTGGAAAGACTGCTATATTGAAGGCTTCATAAAACTTTATATTTATTAAACTCTCCTATATGGGACTGATCAGTATTCATTTCAGATAGGTTTGCAATTTGATGGGTCACCTATTGTAATTACATAAGTACAGCTGCAGAGGAATACATAATAAAAGGATGAGATTGAGATGGCTTCCTTGGTAGAACTACTTATCATTATTGCCTCAAACACAGCATTCATTTTCAATACAAGCATGAAACACAAGATTGATTTTGACTATCACTGTCCAAAATATAACATCCATTATTTTGATGATCACTATGCAAAATATAACATCCATTTTAATTCATTCTCAGTATTCGAAAAATAATGGTTTTCGACCCCTAAGTATAAAATGTGGTAATCTCCATTAACTTCCACAGAAAGGGAAAATGATATACTTGTAGAGGGCCTCTTTGGTGGTATTAGCGATCATAATTTCCCAAGGTTAATTGTCTGTTATCAATTATTTCAAAATCTATCCAATGCATCGAGTTGACTCTATGACCCCTCTGGAGTGGAGGCCAATTATACAACAACATCTACAAATAAAAGGAATGAAACCAGGATCTGATGAAGTAGGCAACCATCCTGAGATTGAGTAAATTCCCTGATGAATCGCTAGTAATCAATGTAGATCCCAACTAGTCTGGGAGAGAGAACACACACCCACTTGACACCCCCAATAGTCGTGATACCTTAAGAAAATCTGTAGTAATCGCAAAAACTGCCAATCATTCTATCATAAAGCTGCATCACACCAGAAACAATGTCCTCAAGTAGTCCAAGGACATGAAGTTGCTTGATGGGTAAATTCCTGGGAACAGTGTAGTGCCAAAAGCCTTTTGAAAGTCTACATAGCAACAGTAAACCTTCGAGGATGTCTGTCTGTCTAGTCTCATCTATAAATTATAATATCACAGAGTAAATATGCAATCCAATTCCCAGTTGTCTCTCTTGAACCAAGCCTAGCCGCTGCCTCTCCAATCTTTCCCCTCAAGAGTCCAAACAATTCAAAAGTCAAAGATGAAAGGCTGTTATTCACCTTAGCCAAACCTTTTTAGCAGTGATGCATCCTATGTTCATATTTAGCAGATTATTCTGACAATAGTCACACTATATTCAAGTTAAAGAATAATAAAGACACTGAGCATTAAAAAATAAAGAGTCTGTTCTTTTTTATAATTGAAATATTCTTTTTATTATTGTCTTAAATGTACAGAGTTGTTTCTCAATAAAATAATAGAACCACAACTGGCAAGCCACAGGCTTTCTGTCTGACCAAACATCAGACGGGTAGAAAATGTTGAGAAATTTAGAGGGCAGTAGTTAGGATGATTTCTCTTTTAATGATAACTGCTTGTGGCTTCTTCCCTGATGATAGGAGTTCCTCTTCAATCCCTACCAGTGTCCATTATTCTTGTTGAGCTTCTATGGTAGAATTTGTGCTAAAAATGCATATCTTTACTATCTTCTTGATCCTTTCCAAATTTTCTTTCACCTAAGCAACTATCATATCCTCGACTGGCCACTTTAAATTTATTGTTTCTTTGAAAACAAATCTCTAACTTCTGGTATTCTTCAGGTTAATGAGAAGATTAATGGTGTCCAAAATCCTCTACACCAAATATCTCTCTTTCCTCTATAGCTCCTATGTCATTTTATTTTCACTCTTAAAGGAGAAGGGTCAATAGCTTCATAAACTATTTGATGGGCTTTGTTACACACCCAAGTGGGTAACCCCTAGGAGAAAATTTTTTTCCTATTGATGGATCACTGATTGAACAAAATTATAGATCATTTTTGGTTGTATTCTTGTTCCCATGCTTCACCTTGGTGGTTTTTACTTACCCCTAGTCTAGTGTGATCTTTCTTGAGGCCTTTCTTCCCTGATATATTTTGTCAAACAAAATAATGTACGTCAAAAATTTCTCAAGTTTGCAGATTTTGTGTCAGTTCTTGCATTCAAATTTAGCTCTTTTGCCTCGGTTTTGTTTCCAATATACTTCCAAATTTGATGAGTTTTAGTTTTGGATATAAATTTTATGGGTTTTGGATTTGAGATCGAGTTCATCCTCAAGATATATGCGATTGGATTTTTCTTTGTTTTTGAATTCTCACATTCAAGTTGTCTGTTGTTCAGGTGGGAGCAACAATTCTGTGGGACCTCATAGTTGGTGGGTGGGATGTTTCATATCGGTCAGAGTTTGTGTTGAGTGCACAGGGAAGCTATTCAACTCTAATTGACAAGAACAAAAAGTTGTCTTCATCTGATGAGTCAATTTTCAATTCCTTCAAGGCATCAGAGACAGGGAAGGTAGTTATAATAATAGACAACTCTTCAAACAAGAAGAAGGATACAGCCTATAGATACATGGTAAAAAAGAACATACTCTAGGAGTTTGACCCTCGCAGTATATTAGATGTACTTAGAAAGCTTTCTTACATTCAGCAATCAGAAATGTTAGTAGTTAAGAATGTGCCATCATGTTGGAGAAGCAAGTTTGTCTCTTTGGAAGCTGGAAATTTTATCTACATATGTGCTACTATATAAAAGTTAATATTGGCAATAATAAAGGTTGGTTGTGTTTCCAGAGTAGATCATCACTGTGAATTCCGCAGCTTTTCATGTTTGTGATTGATAGGTATATGATATACATGGTAAAGCAAGTATAAATAAAATTTATAAATATTGACCACCCCAAGGATAGTTAAATTTTTTATTTATTGTTTACCCCATACACAAATCTATAGAAATAATATTTTTAGTTCGAAAATTGAATATTGTATTAAATTCCTCATCAATAAAAATGTTCTTCAAGGAATGGTCTACATTCAGAGGGTTACCTATATCTAAATGAAATCAGTCTATGTTCCATCTAGGTTCCATTATTTTATATATCATTACACGTTAAACCAACTTTACTCCTTGACTGGCATTGCATTCAACATTGTGCACAAGTATGTTTTAAATGGATCAATCAAAATTATGATTTTATCTATATTTGATAATGCAAGTTGAATACGTCATACAATACATAGGAGCGTTATGGCTATGAAGTTCAATATGAAATAATCTATTGATTGCTACTATTACTATTATATAAGGGGTGCTCTTCCAATGGCCATTTATTAGCTATGTGAAGAAGGCTTTGTAGAATTTTTATTTACTATAAGATTATGTATAGTTGAGTTGCGGACAACTAAGTAGAATTTGGTAGGAAGTTTGGAGTATGTGTTTCATAATGATCTTGTCTTCTCTTCATTGATGACTTTTCAATGTGTAAGTTTTGACCTAAGCCATTACATTATCAATGTGTCAAGGCTCAAAACTCGACCTATATGTCAACTACTTCTTATGATCATTCCTAGGAACACGAATCCTAATTTTTGTAGGTTTAAAATTTATCACAATTTTTCTCTATTGTGGTCGAATTTGTGGAGGTTATTTAAAAATTTATTTAAAGTACCATGGATCTAAATTTCTTATGAACTTTCAACACTAACAAACTTTGGTGCAAATTGTTGATCAATTCTCACTTGGTTAGGGTTATAGATGTTAATGAAAATTTTGTATGCATGCATGAGAGTTGGATGCAAATGCACAATGTTGTGTAGCATTAGTGTGATAAATATGGGATAGCGCAAAGCATAGTTTTGAAGATTAGTCTAAGTTGACTCGTACATAATCAACTCAGTCAAGTTGATTTTTGGTTGAACGGTTAATTGTTGGTTCAATGGACAGAAGATCTTGCTTGCACAAATACCAAAGGGAAAAATGGAGCCCATCATGCGGTACTCTTTGTAATTCTCCACCACTGCTACCTTCCATGCTTCCTCAAACTCCTCTCCAACCTCAATATCAGTGCTAGCAGTATCATGAGCAACAACACTATGCTTAGCAAAACTAGAAGAATGCGTTTTCCAAACTACATGAGAACTAACAAGATAATATAATCTCGTGAGAGATTCGCCAAAAAATTATATATACATATTATATTATTAATAAAATCGCCTTCCATTTTTCCTATGTATCATGGGGATTCGCCTATTTATTATATATATAAATTTAGGGGGGTTCTTAAAATTTTCCCTGATAGCCCTGCATTAACATCTCATTGATGAGAGCTGAAGGCCGAAGCAATGAGGAGCATACGGAGGCGCGAATGAGAGTTAAGGTTGGATCTCGACCTCCGCAAGGATTAAATGCACATGATGTGATGACAGTGTGATTTGAGTGCTCCCCTTTGGCAGTGACTTGGGTGGGCAAGTGTCGCCTCCCTTTTCCACACCCAGGTCCCATCACATTATTAATTCTCAAATACACCTGCATCCGGGAAATTGAATAATGTTAAAAATATACAACTGTAATATAAATGTCATGGATCAGCTGGTGGTAGTACAATATCAATAGCAATACTAATGGAGGCATGCTCAGTCAATGGTGCAGCCTCGACAGTCAATGGTCCAACCTGCTCATGATCATGAGTACTAATGGATGCTGCAGGTTGTTGACTGGATGTGGTCGAAGGTCTAGCCTCATCTCCATGATGACTGCTGCTATATGCTAGTGGAGGTTGCTCATTTGGCACAATGTGAGGTGAATGATCATGAGATGATGAGTCGCTGCTCGTGGACTGTCGATCACGTGTTGCGTCTCGACTACGCCTATAACGTGCAACAATCCTCCTCAGCCGTGTAACTAAGGTCGTAGCTCCTATGACATGTCGCATCAGGTTGTACATGACACTCGGCATGCCTCTCCACATCTGTAATAGCCTATCATAGGCCTGTATGTCTCTGTAATGAGCAGGCCTGATGCCCGCCTCAACAATCAATGCAGTGAGTTGGTCACCCAACTCCATCCTGTATCTTGCATTAAGTCGACCACGCCTAGCAAAAGGCAGTACCGACGCACCGGCAGGAGAAGGTCTCTCTGCACCGGCCTCTTGATGATCCTCGGCATTTGGCATGCCCCGATCGTCATCAGGATCCACACCTGGATCGTGTGGTGGTGTCGGCATGTCCTCGCCATCAAAAAAGCCAATGTTTGAAAAATATGTACAAGTACACAAAAATAATTCGACAATTTCATTACACAATTTAATAAAAACAAGTTAAAGAACATGCTAGAATAATTTAAATAAAACATTAATATTACCTCTATCATATGGCGGCTCATCAGTTGTGAAGAGGATGTTGGCACACCCTCGCCAATCCAAACTCACATAAGGACAAGAGAACATAATGAAGGGATGCTCATCAACACTGGCTAGCAACTCCAGTGCATCATGTGATATTCTCTCTAGAAACAGAGTCTCACCCCTCTTGGGCATCATCTACCCCACATGTGCATACGTGTCTCGACCATCAGCTTACGAGGCTGTCAAACAAAAGTAGGCCTCGTCTTTGGAAACCTCTCAAAAAATAAACAAAAAATCTCTGAAGCAAAAGGGAAGTTGACCCTCCCTTGTGCATGAGCACGACATTTATCTAACGTTGTACAGAACTGTCGCAAAAAATGGCAGACCACCTAACAAGTCGTGGCTCCTATACTAAATAATAAACATAATATAGAAGCAAGCAACTAATGTGTTTCCCGTCACTAGTGTTGTGTGAAATGGTCGAAATGAGAAGTGAGAGGCACTGAACCTCCTCATTACCAAATGCACCAATACGTAATTGACCTTTAGCGACCGGAAAATCTGCAGGAGACAGTACATTTTCTCCAATGTATCTCTGGGAGTAAACTAACTGACTCCCTGCTACACATCTAGCTGGAACCTTTGGGAATGAGGGAAAATCCACCCCTCTCCTTGATAGCCCTGTAATGAAATATATATCCTCCTCAGTGGGAGTGTACCACTGGTCGATACCAACCCTAAAATCCTATTGGTGGGCATTCCACCTTCGGATAAGATGTCTCAAAAACAAACCATGGGCCTTTAGGGAAGTAGCCTCCTCATAGAACTTGAGGAGGCCTATCTACCTTAGGAACCCCTGTGTAGTTGTTGTAATAGGGCGAGGGTATGAATCTCTCTCCCTCTCTTGTGCCTCCCACAGGCAAACCATGTTATACTACTCCGCATGTTGTTGTTGTTGTTCCCCCTCTTCTCTCCTTTCACGTCTTTGAATGATTGACATATTAAATACAATTTTTTTATTAAATGAGACATGTATTTAGAAATATACATATATAATCTTTTTTTCAAAAAAAAAAAAAAAAAACAGTCGGTGCACCAAAAAATCAGTCACGTACCAGTCCCGGTGCATCTTGGTATGGAGTACACTGGCGTCGGTGCATCGGGGGCGATGCTCCAGAAAAATTTGTAGCGCACCGTTGACTATGTAATGATGGCAGGAGGGTAGTGCGCTAACTAAAATCTATGCCCCGAGGCGTATAGTTAAGTCAGCAGACAAACCTCCTGCCACCATTACATAGTGAATGATGTGGTCTTTTACTACATCGCACCGTTGACCCAGGCGAAATACAGAAAGTCGTGTGCTGAAAAAAATAGCCGTCCTGGGGCAGAAATTTTGGTCAATGCACCAGGTTGCCGCTATTCCACTAGGTCAACGGTGCGGTCGAGTAACCGACCGCACCGCACTTTTTTTTTAAAATTAAAATAACACAGTGCGCCTTAGGTACCGCCCCGGAACCGATGCGGATACTGTTAGCACCACTATACCAAGCTGAACCGTTGACCCTGTCGAAATGCGGAATGCGGTGCGCTGACAATATTACCCGCTCCAGGGTGGATAATTCAATCAACGCACTGTGTTGTCGCTATTTGACATTGTGAACGGTGTGTCCTGGTAAACCACCGCACCACACTTTTTTTAAAATTTTAAAATAACACGGTGTGCCTATCGGTACTGCCCTGGAACTGGTGCGGATACTGTTAGCACCAGTTGCGGTGTCGCCTGTAAATTTACAACCAGCACCACAAACCGGTGCAAGCTGAACAGCTCGAGCGCACTGCGCGACAATTTTTCTTTTCTTTTCAATGGTTAAAATAACATGATGCGCTTATTGGTACCGCCCCAGAAACGGTGCGGATACTATTAGCACCGTTTGCGGTGTGGCCTGTAAATTTACAGGCAGCACCACAAACTAGTGCGAGCTGAACGGCTCGAGCGCACCGCGCGACACACAAAAAAAAAAAAAAAAAATCCCTTTTAAATGGTTAATTTTAAGGTTATTTTAAATTCTAATCTGTTAAAAGACTTAATTATGGAAAAAAAAAAAAAAATACCTATACATTTGGTCATCGAGGAGGCATATTGGCTGTAGAATTTGCAAAAGAAAATTTGTCCACCGTTTTGCAAAATTCAAGCTGCAGATTGGTGGGCAACGCACAGCAGCAGTGTGTGCAATGAGTGCAATGGGAGCATCGATGTCAGGGCGGCTCAGACAAAGATAAATTTCACCGGTGCTTGAGAGCTCTGGAGCACTGAAAAAAAGTGAAAAATGTGGTTTTTTGGCCATAATTTTTTTTATTTAACCCTGTTCTGGTGCGCCGGGTTTTTATGGGCATACCAGTGCATTTGCTTCATTCCACATCGAGTTGTTTTTGTTTTCGCGCACTTTTTATGAGGCACAAGTGCGGAAGTGTTGTAAAGCACTGGTGCGCTACAGTAATATGACGCACCGGACGAGTGTGTACGGAGCGCACGGTGTCTGGAGTGCGAATGTTTTGTGCGCATTGATGCTTTCTCTTGTTGAACGCATCAGTGTGTTTTATGGTGATAAGCGCACCGGACGAAATACATCTGCAAAAACATCCGGCCGCCAACCTCCTTTAGTAACCTCTGCTAGAAACGGATTTCTGGGGTATTTTTATAAAGGGTTCCTCAAAATCATCCGCTAGAGGGTCTTTTCCTTGTAGTGTTTAGTGAATCATTACAAGTCATTTCTTGAATAGTAGCTCAATTTATGTTCTTGACAACAAAATCAATTTTTCAATTATTAAACGGGGTTCAATGTCCAAAACATTCCCCATGTTCTCTCAGGTCTCAACCCACAAATGGGTTCCCCATGGTGAGTATGTTCTTCCACCTTACAATGCCACAAATTATAGCTAATAACATTTTCTGATGATTTTATATTAGCTTCACTTCAAACAACATACACAAATGTGGATGAAACATCTTCAAATTGAATCATTGGAGCAATGGGGACCGAATTCTCTGTTGTCAGGAAGAGAAAATGCCAGATGAGCATTCAAATGTTAGAAACACAAATTTTTTAAGGTAAAGTTGTCTAATATAGATCTTCGAATCTCTAACCCTCGACTGGGTATATTTTTAAGATTGGTGCATTTACAAAGAGAGGGAAATTGGGCCAGGATGAGGGTAGCTTCTTCACCAAAAGTGAGGATGAAAATCACTCGAATGTTGAATAAAAAAGAATTTTAGGGGAAGTCAGGACCCCTTGTAAGTTGGGTTTTGAAAACTTCAACTTCTTGTAGTGAAAATATGGGCCAAAGTGTGCATATTATCATCACATGTTGGAAATATTTCAATATGAGTGTTTTTCAATGTTCTAGAATCATCCACTGTCTTGATTGTGTATGTTGGACCATCTTCCTCAAACAAAAACACAATTTCATATTCACAATATATTCAAATGATTCATGTTCACATTCAGGGATATAATAAATTGTGGACAGAAACTAATATTCCATCAAACCTTTGGCATTTCCATTTCCAAAAATGACAACTTTGTCCCTTAGAGAAGTTGTATGTCCAGTTTGTCCCAAGCTTGGAATGAATTGTCCTACAAAATAGTTGTTAGATATGAATGTGCAAGAAATTCCTTCTACCTCAATTGTCCAATGGACTTTGGATTTCAGTTGGTACATACTCTTTATAGGCTCCAACCCTATTTATTTTTCAACAACATTCCCAAAATCAGAAGGCAAAAACCTCTGTCTCATCATGTAAAATACCCTTTAGGGCATCAATTTTTCCAAAATTTTAATCATGATCAGGAGACTATATTATCTATCAAGAAAAGAAATTATATGCATTGTTGTTTCAGAGCACCTTCTAGTACATTGATACGTCCAACCTATTTGATAGAGTTGATGATATTGAACTGATCTGCTATTTTTACTTTGCATTTAGTGCAGATCACTACATCCACACATGTACTATGTATTGTTAATTTTCTTAATCATGGTACAAGAGGTTGGTGAATTGAATGTTCTCCATGAACTGCACATATAATTGTTTAAATTGAACGCTCATCATCAATAGAATTAGAAATTTAAATTCGAACTATTGTATAGTTCAACTAATGCTATGAAATCTAATAATTTTGTAAGGTCTGGATGGAGGATACATACATCACAGTGTTTAGTGAATCATTACACTTTATTCCTTGAATATTATCTGAATTTATGTTCATGATAAAAAATAAATTCATCAATTATCAAATGGGGTTCAATGTCCAAAACATTCCCCATGTTCTCTCAGGTCTCAATACACAAATGGGTTCTCCACAGTAATTATGTTGTTCGACCTTACAGTACTACAAATTATAGCCAATAACATCGTTTGATGATTTTAGATTAGCTTCACTTAAAACAACATACATAGATGTGAATGAAACGTCTTCAAATTGAATCATTAGAGCAATGGAGACTTAATTCTCTGTTGTCAGGAAGAGAAAATCTCAGATGATCATTCAGGTGTTAGAAACACAAATTTTTCAAGGTAAAGTTGTTTAATAGAGATCTTCAAATCTCCAACCCTCGACTAAGTATATTTTTAAGATTGGTGCGTTTACAAAGAGAGGGGAATTAGGCCAGGCTGAGGGTAGATGCTTCACCAAAAGTGAGTATGAAAATCACTCGAATGTTGAATAGAAAATAATTTCAGGAGAAGTCAAGACCCCTGGTAAGTTGGGTTTTGAAAACTTCATCTTCATATATGCAAATATGACCCAAAGTGTGCATATTATCCTCACAGGTTGGAAATATTTCAATATGAGTGGTGTTCAAAATTCTAGGATCATCCATTGTCTTGATTGTGTACGTTGCAACATCTTACTCAAGCAAAAACATAATTGCATATTTACAATATATTCAAATGATTTATGCTCACATTTAGGGATATAATAAATTGTGGACAGAAATTAATGGTCCACCAAACCTTTTGCATTTCCATTTCCAAGAATGACAACTTTTTCCCTTGGATAAGTTGTATGGCCAATCTTTCCCAAGCTTAGAACGAAATGTCCTACAAAATCATTTTTAGAGATGAATGTGTAAGGAATGCCTTTTACCTCAATTTCCCAATGGAATTTGGCTTTCAGTTGGTACATACTCTTTACAGGATCCAACCCTATTTCTTTTTCAACAACATTTACAAACTCAAAACGCAAAACCCTTTGTATCATCATGTAAAATACTCATCAGGGTATCAATTTTCCGAAATTTAAAACATGATCAGGAGATTATATTATCTATCAAGAAAATAAATTATATGCATTGTTGTTTCAAAGAAGCTTCTAGTAACTTGATACGACCAACCTATTTGATAGATTTGATGATATTGAAATCATCTTCTATCTTTACTCTACCTATAGTGCATATCACTACATTCACGCATGTACTATGTATTGTTAATATTCTTATTCATGGTACAAGAGGATGGTGAGTTGAATGTTCTCCAATAAATTGACACATAATTGGTTAAATTGTAATCGATTTTACCACTAACACTATTTAAAGAATCTCATCTGACATTTGAAGAAATCTCATCCTAATGTGAGCAACACTTTATAGTTTGAACAAATTTGGTAACCCTCACAATCACTGGACAACTGGAATATGGGCTATAAGAAGCATTCAAATAGTGATATCTAAAGGAATGTTCATGCATTGGGTCATGGCAGATTGAATAAAATTTAAAATATAAACATCCGTGAATATTCTCATGAGGGAAATTTCTTCAAACATACGCATGATTACATAAGTTAATGATAATGAAACAATGATGGTTTTGATAGCTCTCTCTGAATGTTGTAATTGTCCTTGCAAAATATTTTGGACTGGAATTTTCATGGTCACATGTTGCATATACATATGACTATATGAGCAAGGTTTAATACAGTTACACATCGTGGATTAGAATTGTCATCAATAGAAGTAAAATTGTGATCTAATTTTGTAGTTCCTTTCCTATCATAATGCTTCATGCGTGAATGATAAATTGTTAAAAGAAAACATTTTGATGAATGCTCTTGTTGTCATTATCTTCTTATTTTGCAACAACAATGTCTTGTGGACATCCTTTCTTAGCATCTCGATATGGAACTTTGAGAAAAGTGTCCTAAAATATACATCTTCTATAAACATTTGATAACCTTCACTGGAATTTCATTGTGGCTTTGTTTATATCTAACATATGGCACCGCCTATAACCTGATACTGCATTTGATATCCTTTGCAGTGGATATTTTTTTCCTTTCCATTATGTTTTTATCCAAGATCATTGATCAAAGCCAATTCTTGTACACCAATAGCAAGTAGAGCTAAATATTTAACATCGAAATGTGAGTTTCTCGGTGACCGCTCGCTGTAAAAGTTATTCTGAATGAGTGGTATTTTTCTCTGACACCATTTGAAGATGACCTTAGTCCATCTTCCAATACTTTTCATCACAATTGGAACTTTTCAAAAATGTCAACCAACATAAGAAACCCAAGCATGCTATGAAGAAGCACAATAAAATTGAAGAATGAAACTATGCAAACACGTAAAGTATGAGGAAATTAGTTAAAGATAGAAAAGTAGTTACTTTGAGCTGTGCCTCAGATTTGGTAGTTCTTTGAGTAACGGATTACTTGTCCCAATGTTGTTGCATTTCACCATGTAGGTAAAATGTAGCACATATTGAGTGGAAAATCAAATGCAATTCCCATTTAACAGAGTAAGTAAGCCTCATAAATCAAATATAAATCCATTTTAACAAAGTAAGTAACCCTCAACCCAGGAATTTCAAAGAAAGGAAGCATGTCTTAACCAATTTATTCGTCAAGTTGTGTTTCTGCAAACACTTCCAACATGAATAAAGAAGAAACAAAATGATGTCATACCATGAAAAGTAATAAAAATAACTTTAATTCCTTTGTGTCAAATAACCTAAATTTGGAAAACGAGGAAAAATATATGAAATAGTAGAGCTGAATCTTTGTTAAATTGCTCTCCATTCTCTAAAAACTAAATATTTCCTCCTAATAAACATCTTTCTCAAAGAAATGACCTAAACAACGAAGCGTTGCAGGTGGATCCATCGTGACAACCGATTGGTCTTGTATAGAAAATCAACTTGTTGAAGAGTCTTTCTAATCATTCGTTGCCCAATGTGGTTCTGTGTCTTCTCAAGCTTCGTGTATCCATGCCATTGTCGAACAAGGCATGTGTTCTTTACCATAAATCCTCTATAAAATATGAGAGATACGAGAACGTATTACATGGCTACAAGAACACGCAATAAATACTTCTTGGGATGATAGGGTATCCCATGTAACTTCAAATTTAGGAATGTAATGCTTACACCAAATCCCTTTATTTTGCAAGTGGATTTCATAATGTAAATTAGCCTCCCATACAGCAAAACTTTAAACATGGAAAAACCTAGGGTTTTGAAAGGGCCCAAATTTTCCTTTATGGCATGTGTGATTAGAGGTGCTTCCTTCCACTCAATATCCAAACAAAATCTCTAATGCCATTGAATTTGGGGAATATTGGGTAGCTAGTTAGACAAACAACCTACTACGAGGATCTTGTACATCGTATTTATCCAGTCTCATGGTTGCTATGTCGTTGTGTTTCTTTTCTGGTCCTTTTGCGGAATTTGTGCACTATATATTGTAGTTGCCTACACACACAAATTCTGGGATATCCTTTAGTGTTTCAACTCTCTTTTCAGTGGATGATATGGTTGCACTTCAACTCACTAAATAATGGGATGAAAGTGGTCCGCCAACAAGCTTGTTATGATCCTACCTGGATGCAATACATTGGAATCCTGATGCACCACCATGAATGTTACCGTGGCGATGTCCACCTATGGTAATGCACCACCCTAGTGTGCCAACAACCAACCCCGACATGTCATCTCAGTTATCCTCATCAAGCCACTTACTATCTATCTATCTAGCTCCTCATTTCCATTGAATTTGCTTCCACAGACCCTGAGGGTTTGTCTAGAAAGCCTAGGCCTATATTCACTGAAAGCCCTAATTCTCTCCATTGTAAATTATCTTTCTGCTTTTGCTTCTCCCACTTCCATCCACTTCCATGTTAGACTTTGTTTAAGCCACCACTCGGATAATTAAACATATCGATAGATCCATCAAAAAGTACAAGCAATAGACTTCTTCTTTCAAATGAAGAGCACCATATTTCAAGGTTCTACATTTGCCCTTCGGTGACATGGTGGAGGAGGCTATGAAACAGTTTATAACATTAATTACACAAGCTCTCAAGAGAAAAAACCACTGCTTCTATAGAGTCTGCATTTCTAGCAGCTTCAGGTATTCTATCAATACGTTTTCTAAGCTCGAAGCGTTGTTTCTCAATGCCATTGATGTTGACGAAGCCATTGAGCGCAGATGAGCCCCATGACGAGGTGAAGATAGATCGATATTTATGAATCCATCGAGCACAGATGAACACCAAGGATGGCTAAGATGATATTGCAATAATTAGGTGGGACAGGTGTTCAAGTTTTTTTCAAGGACGACGAATCTGAAGAGTGTCACCACCAAAAATTCCACAATAAAATGTCTGTCGGCATAATAAGACTTCCAAATTATGATCAATTAATTCAAATGTTTGAAAAAATATATTTTAATAATAAAATAAATAAATTTTTCGTTTTTTCCCTTAATTCAACATTATGTTGAAATCATTGAATTTTATGACAAAGCAACACCAATAATTATATGAAAGATATTTATTTGGAAATAGTTTTTGCACAAAACTACTATATTTTAAATGACCAATCCAATTAATCCATGTGTGGGATGGCTTTGTCCAAAACCACCAGGTTAAGATTCAAAATTGAAGTTGTCATTGTTCTTCAAAAGCGGGTTATATAGAGATATAAAATTATTTTATATGCAAATGAAAATTAAAATAAATAATTACTTTTCCAATTTTAAATGAAAATTGTTTACTAATTTTTTACTCAAGTAAACATATTTTACTTGTCATTATCTTTATGGCTTTTTATTAGCAATTTTTCTATTTATCATGAAAATTTAAAAAGGAAATGTTAATAATCTTGCTTTTTTGGTTAATATGATGGTACAAAAAATGAAAAGTTATGATTTTCATACAATAAAATCCTATATACTTATATTATCTATTTATTAATTTAATTGCATCTTTTATTACATATTTTATTACAAAATAATAGGGTAAGTTGGAACTGTTCGAATCTCGGCCCTAATTTAAAGGAGGTTGTTGTTGATTTGTATCTTTGACCCTTGTTGCGTTGTTGATCATGTTGCTGAAGATAGAGTTACTCATTTAGCCTAGTAACTCGCATAAATTTTCCCATTTGTTTTCACTTGGAGTAGATAATTTAGTCACTCTTATGTAGATCTCATATACTTCTGTATACTTGGCAAAAATAGGCTTGATGACAAAAATGTGATTTACCTCATGTTAGGTACTTAAAACATTTTCTAGTGCCTCGAGAAAAGCCTTCCATGTAATGATGCCTAGTATGCCTGCAAATTTAGAACCATATTTAGATATATCCATCAATTTCTTGTTATAATCAACCAAGGTGATTAATTTATCATGTATCACACTTTCTTGTTTAGCTCTTCAAGGTTGTTGAAGAATTTTTTAACACCAATTTCTAACCCCTGACATTTTTCTTCCAGCTGCAACATGAGGTTCCTTTTAGTTAACACTTTCTTGACTTCTAGTATTGTATCAGTCATGTCTTCAATATGTAATTCTCCTAGCTCATACTTTTTCTTAGAATTCAGAAATTTGATGATGTTTGTAGCTTCTGTTGGCTTATCTCCTAGCTGATCTCTGATCTGCTCAATTGCTTCCTTAGATTTCTGAATTAACTCATTCTTCTCAAAAATAATCTGAATGGAAGGCCAAATTTCGTTCATGGATTTATGGATATCTTTCCATAAGTTTTCCTTAGCTTGGGCTAAGGTTTGAGCCATGACAACCTCTTTCCCTAATTTATCTAGCCTTTGTGTGAGTCTTTGAGACTTCTATACTTCTATCATATATGAAGTTTATATCCATGTTTTCTATTCTTGTAGGGCCTTAACATGTCTTTTTAATGTTTTTATTTCTTCTCCTTGTATGGACATGTCCTCCATAGCCTTTTTAAATTTACTAGCAGCATCTAAGTACTTGGCTAGGGTTGTTGCTGATGTAGAAGCCCCTGTTGTAGTTCAGGCAACCATTCTTATTTGGGGTATTGTTGTAATAGGTATAGCCTCCAATATGACTAAGGCTAACTGTGAATTATGTTCTGTTCCTTTTACTAATTTCTCCAATTCCACTTCCATGTTCCTGATTTGTGCATTTTGTTCCATGATGAGTTTGAGCGTGTCTTCCTTCTGGCTCTCTTTCTCTCCCATTTCTTTAGTCTTCAGATCCTCAGTGGCTGGTAGCTTTAACTGTTTCCTGAGAGTTGCAATGTCAACATTCTTCTTTCTGATAAGTTCTTCGACTAATTTGACATTGGATGGATCATATCCTATTTTGATAAACAGGTCTTCTAAGGATTTAATTTGATTGTCCTTGGCTAGAGAAGAGAGCTTTTCAATCTTTATTATGTTTGGAAATTGGTGAGTGACAGCTGCCACTTAGAAGCATTCATCGAAGTGTTTGTAAAAGTGAAAAATATCATTTCCCTTGTTTTCTTATGCGTCTCCATCTAATCAATAGGATGGATTTCCTTGGCCTCAAACTCAAAAGAGGTTGTTTGAGGATGGGAGACATGTGCTTGTAAGAATACCATCTGCATTCTTCCATTCTCAGTGTCAAAAGCTTATAGAAGTTTGTGTTGAACATTGGTTGTCTGCTTCCAAAATTGAGTATAAGTATTGGTTTTAAGGATTCCATTCTTAAGTTTTATTTCCTTGTACTTATCAAATATGTTCTTTCCCTTATGTCCTTGGATCAGCTCGGAGGTTTGAGTTGTGCTTGGATTTCCCTGTGAAACTGATGATTTTGGAGAGCCTATAAATACACTGCTTGATTGTGCTGAAGAATCTAGACCCTTTAGCACTATTGTAGGTGGTTTTTCTCCCTTCTTTGGAAAATATGTCTTGGGATTTGTCTTCATATTCTTCCTGTAAATTTTGAAATCTTTTGCTGAGAACTTAGTGACTGAAGGGGATCCCTCTTCCCTTGGTATTTTTATTGTCTTTTCATGTGGTGTGGGAGTCTAAGAAGTAGAGGTGGACAGAATCTTCTCTTATACCTCTTGTAGAGTTTTCTCCACCCACTCAACATGGTTCATGTACTTCTCAATCTCAGGCCTTTGAGTATGAACATAAGGAGTGGTCTTGTGCTCCACCCTTAGCTTGGAAATTAGGCCAAATGGGTCATATGACCATGTGAAGCTCAAGGGGAACTTAATCTACTTTAGGAGGTTGTCTTCCTACTCAACTGTTGTCCTGTTGTTACAAATAAAAGAGCCAATCTGGGTTTTTATCCTGAACTAATATTTATTTATAGCAATAACAAAAATGAATCCCATCTAAATTGATATCTGCCTGATGTATTCTAAGGAAAATATCTCATTAGAAGGTATTTGGGCAGCCTGTAGGGTCGCAACTCACACCCATACAATCTTATTTCAGTGTAATTATGGTAAAGGTACGAGTCTCCTGTCTCGGTTTGCTCTCTGAGGTGCAAAAATTTCTGAATTTCATCATTGATCTGGGTTTTTCACTGCTGGTTAGTAAACACATGGTTGGATGAACAAACTGATCTATGTAGTTTCTAAAAGTGTACTCATCTGAATCCTTCCTTACCAAGGAAGTCCAAAAAATAACTAACTGTGGATTTCCTTCTTCATCTAGCTTTTGGAGTGTTGAAAATGCAGCAAGATGATGGAGCTTAGTGAAATGAAGTCGCCTTCACTAAGTGGGCCCAGCGAGGCAAATTACAGCGCAAAATCTATTTTTTAGACTATGTCTATTTTTAGACATTATGGAGCATGGTCCGGGGATTGCAGTATGTTATTCTTGGAGTATTGGTCATGTTGGTAAAAATAGATGGGACTTTATTTTTTGGACCTATAGGGTCGAAGTCTATTTTTGGGACCGCCTCTCCTAATAGGGAAGTCGAATATTATTAGCCCTTAATAATATTTGGACTATAAACATTATCTTATCCTCTTGGAGCACTTCAGTTTGATGCTTGGATGTGGCACATGTAGCTGACAGAAAGAATTACGCTATTCCTAGGGGTTAGTTGAGCTATTGCATGGTTGACTTCAGTTAGAACTCATGTGGCAGAGTTTGGTGGAGTTGATGAGACAGTTGGTGGAATTGTGTTCTGTTTAACTTAGTTGAACTAGTTGTATTTAGTCTAACTGATAAATACACTAGTGATGAGTGGTGTGAATTAATTATTAATTAATTCACTAATTATTAACTCATTATTCAACTCAAGAACACATCAAATACCACTACACAGTTGTATGATCGGCCTGGAGACCAGTGAAAGAGGTAGATGAAAGGGTTGAGTTAGCTATCAATGGCGACATCAGTTGTGCATGAGATTTGCACCACACTTGGAGGAATTTCCCATGATAATTGCGCTGTCAAGCCAAGGAGATTCGAACCTTGGATCTCTATTTAGACAGGCCATTATTGCGCAATAGATGCAAGGCAATTAGTGGTGAGTTTTGAACCAGTAACCTGTTCAAAACCAAGCTAGTTTGTGTGTAACTTCATGAGATAGTACTGAGTACTTGTGAGGAGTATTGTACTGAGTTTGTTACATGATTTATCCATTATAATATACACAATAGCTGCGGGGTTTTCAGCTATAAGCTTTCCCCATACATATCGTGTTAATGTGTATGATGATTTGATGTGTTAATTCTTGATTTTATTTCCTCATGTTTGATGATCTGAGTGGAAGAGATTATGTGTTGCATATAAATTCGAATTGTATGTGATCAAGATAGTCTCGGTGAATAATTAATCATTATTCAGCAAATTTCTACATGGTATCTGAAAGCTATTGAAGCAAATATTTGATCATCACGTTGATTACAAACTTATTTCTGTGAGATTGCAGTAGTCCGTGATGCGGCCGTAGCCTCTGGATCCATCCTTTCTCTGAAAGGTGATATATCCAGTAAATGCCCTTACAGTCAATCTCTGTGCTAGAAATAATTTTTTCTCACAGATCCAGAAGCAGTTGAGTGTTTGAGTTTGGAATTCGAATTTTGCAACAGATTGTTTTCTTGGTGCCGAAGTTGAAAATGTCTTTCAACGGTTTGCGACTCGAATATGCTCTTGAAGGCAATTCGAATTATGTTGCATGGAAATATCAGATGGAGGCTGTATTAGAAGATAACGGGCTGAAGGAGTTCATAGATATGGATGTCCAAAAGCCTACTAATCCTGCTGAAGTCGAAGCTTGGCAAAAGAAGATGGCGAAATGTCGAAGGATTCTGTTGGAGGGCGTAAAGGATCACATTGTATCCAGCCTGCATGGAAGCTCCATTTCTAATGTGGAAGCTTGATTGATCTATTCCGGTGAGTAAGAGTGACTAAAGGAAGTCACGCCAAAGATAAGCTCCTGGAACATCAAGATGAGAAAGGCGACAAGATTGCCAAATACCTCAGGGTTCACTCACAGGATGAGCTGGGAAGTGTGGGGGTGACTCGAAGCCGAAGACGCAGGACATGGTCGACCTCGGCTCTCCTCGTCTTCTCCGAAGGCTTGGCACTCATATCAAGATAGTGTCAATGCCTGAGAAGTCACGGGATGGGAGCGCCTTTGGGCCGATCTCATGCAGGAGGAGATAAGGAGGACTACTCGAGATGGATCTTCATCAAAGGGAGCTGATGAAGAAAATTGCGCTTTGGTGGCCAAAGCAAAGAAGGGGAAGGGTAAGAAAACCTCTCATTCTGGTGCAAAGGGCAAGAAGCAGGATATGGCGAAAGTGAAGTTTTTTCACTGCCATGATCACTGACATTATGCTCCCAATTTTCCAAAGAAGAAGAAGAACAAGCAAGCGGAAGATCTCAGATGGAGAAGCTTTGGCTTCACAGCTTGAGCTCCACTTTTCTACCGATCGCATGCTTGGTTTCAAGTGTGATGGGATCGGTGGTTCTTGGAGCTAGCAAGGCCATTTCATATGACGGGAGATCGGGAGTTGTTCTCAGATCTGGAGGACAAAGATTTGGGTGTGCACATCGAGATGGGCGATGATGGTAGATACAGTGCGACCGGTATCGGTACCATATCCTTTCAGAGGGAGTCTGGTAAACCCTTTGTATTGAAGGATGTCATGCATGTACCTGGATTGAAGAAGAACTTGATCTCTGTGGCGATGTTGGAGGATAAGGGGTATGATGTGGTCTTCAATGAAGGAAAAGCCTTCCTGCGCAATAAGACTACTGGAGAGACCCGAAAGATAGGGGTTTGAACCAAGAACCTTTATCAGTTGCAGGTAGATGGCTGCGCAGCAATGGCATGCAAGGCGGGAGAAGTGGTGAGCCGGGATGATGAGGGCGAACTGTGGCACAGGAGATTGGGCCACCTTCACCATGGAGATTTGAAGATCCTGCAGCAGATTTCTACTGGGCTTCCTAAGGGCACTCTTGCGCAGTCAGATCAGTGCAAGGGGTGTACTTTAGGGAAGTATGTGAAAGCCACCTTTCACGAGAAGGATAGTCGCGCCACGAAGATCCTTGAGAGAGTTCACACAGACATGTGTGGTCCTTTCTCAGTTGCTTCGACAGCAAAGCACAAGTATTATGTGATCTTTGTTGATGATTTCTCTCGAAAGTGCTGGATCTTCTTCATGCATAAGAAGAGCGATACATTCGCGAAGTTCTGTGAGTTTAAAGCACTGGTCGAGAAGGAGTCGGGGAAGAAGGTGATTGCTCTAAGGAGTGATAATGGTGTTGAATTCATCTCGGCTGAATTCAAGGAGTTTTGCAGCGCAGAAGGGATTCGGAGAGAGCTCATCGCACCCCATAACCCACAGCAGAACGGGGTGGCTGAGCGGAAGAACAGAACGATCGTGGGTGCTGCACGGGCGATGTTGCATGATCGGGGCCTACCCCTTCACTTGTGGGCTGAGGCATGCAATACAGCAGTGTATGTGCAGAACCGTTGTCCTCACAAGGTTCTTGGCATGAGTACACCAGAGGAGGCTTATTCTGGCAAGAGGCCTGATATTTCCCATTTGCGGATTTTTGGTTCTCCTATCTACATGCATGTGATGAAGGATGCGAGAAGGAAGCTGGATCCAACTGCTGAGGTTGGAATATTTGTGGGGTACACTGATACACCTCATAACTATCGGGTGTATGTGCCAGACAGTCGCAAGACTGTTGTGCGACGGGATATAAAATTTCAGGAGGAGAAAGCCATGCAATGTTCGCTTGAGAGGGAGCTACACTTGCATGCAGATGAGGAGCTGTTAGTTCCTAAGGAGGAGCTTCCGGATGTGGATCAGCCACAAGAGGAGGTTCAGGAGGTGGAAGAAACTACCCAGGCAGCGCCAACCATCAGAGGGCGCATGCGCACTACAGAAGCTGAGCGACTGGCTCGGGATGCAGAGAAGGTTGTAGGACCACCTACAGCACAGCGCAGACAGAGACAGTCACCGGATCGGTACACTGGATACATGGCTCTTGTGAGTCAATGTGTTATGACGGAGCCATCCTCTTTTGAGGAAGCTGTGGAGGAACCCGCATGGGTTGATGCCATGATCGAAGAATATGATTCGATCATCAGGAACAGTGCATGGGAGATTGTCCCAAGACCAGTGGGAAAATCAGTGGTGGGTTCGCGATGGATCTACAAGGTGAAGCAGGCGGCTGACGGGAGTGTGGAGAAGTACAAGGCGAGATTTGTCGCCCGTGGCTTCTCACAGATCGAGGGGATTGACTATGAGGAGACTTTTGCACCTGCCGCAAGGTACTCTTCCATACGGACGATCCTTGCTCTCTCAGCGCAGATGGGGTGGCACATTCATCAGATGGATGTGAAGACTGCGTTCCTCAATGGAGTTATTGAGGAAGAGGTGTACATAAAGCAGCCTGAAGGTTTTGAGATCTTCAGCAGTGAGTCGCATGTGTGCCGACTCAAGAGAGCACTGTACGGGCTGAAGCAAGCACCTCGTGCTTGGTACACTCGGATAGACAGCTACTTCACCGGGCTTGGATTCTCCAAGAGTGAGGCGGATCCAAACCTGTACCAGATTGTGGTGGAGGGGAAGCTGTTGATCATCGCACTGTATGTAGATGATCTGATTTTGACTGGCGATGAGCAGTTGATACTTTCATGCAAGGAGGATCTTGCACGAGAGTTTGAGATGAAGGACTGGGGCATCCTTCATTATTTCCTGGGATTGGAGATTTGGCAGCGCAGCGGAGGACTGTTTGTTTCTCAGGGCAAGTATGCCCGGGAGATTCTGGAGAGGTTCAACATGCAAGGCTGCAAGCCTGTTGACACTCCTCTTCCTAGTGGTTGGAGGAAGGAGGATGCTACTTCAGCGGAGGTAGTGGATGCCACTGTCTATCGGCAGTTGGTGGGGTCGCTTATGTATCTGGTCAATACACGACCCAATATATGCTATGCAGTTAACCAGCTTTCGCAAGCTATGGTTAAGCCTACCAAGCTCTTTTGGAAGGCAGGAAAGCATGTATTGCGCTATATTAGAGGCACATCGGGATATGGTCTATGGTACAGACAGGAGGATGGAGCGAAGCCTTCTGGCTTCACTGATGCAGATTGGGCAGGGAGTCCAACGGACCGGAAGAGCACTTCTGGAGGAGTTTTCAGCATTGGGTCGACAGCAGTTTCCTGGTACAGCAGGAAGCAGAGATCCGTGGCACTCAGTTCAGCAGAGGCCGAGTACATGGCAGCTAGCTTGGCTGCATGCGAGGCTATTTGGATGAGGAAGATCCTCGCAGATTTGTTCAGGTTGCATTTGGAGCCTACAGTGATCTACTGTGATAACCAGAGTTGCATTAAACTCTCGGCTAATCCAATATTTCATGATAGGTCCAAACACATTGACATCAGGTACCATCATATCAGAGATTGTGTTCAGCGGAGAATCATGATGCTTTCATATGTTCCCACGGAGGATCAGGATGCCGACATCCTGACGAAGGCGCTCACCAGGAGCAAGTTCGAATTCCACAGAGGCAGGATAGGGGTTGCAGATAATCCATATCTTGCTGAGATGGAGTGTTGAAAATGCAGCAAGATGATGGAGCTTAGTGAAATGAAGTCGCCTTCACTAAGTGGGCCCGCAGGAAAATTCTGGCGCAAAATCTATTTTTAGACATATGGAGAATGGTCCGGGGATTGCAGTATGTTATTCTTGGAGTATTGTTCATGTTGGTAAAAATAGATGGGAATCTATTTTTTGGACCTATAGGTCGAAGTCTATTTTTAGACTGCCTCTCCTTAAAATAGGGAAGTCAAATATTATTTACCCTTAATAATATTTGGACTATAAACTTCAGTTTACTCTCTTGGAGCACTTCGCCGAGCCTTGGAAGGGTTCATGCATCCTACGCAGGAATTACGCTATTCCTAGGGTTTGATGGCATCATGCATGGTTGACTTGGCTTAGACTTCAAAGGGCGTAAGTTCGGTGGAGTTAATGAGACAGATAGTGGAGTTGTGTTCTGTTTATTTTACTTGAACTAGTTGAGATTAGTTTAACTAGCTAATCAATTAGTTATGAGTGGAGTGAATTAAATATTATTTAATTCATTAATTAGTAACTCATTATTCAACTCAAGAACACATCAGTTCACTACAGTGCATGATCAGTTCAGTGGAGACCAGTGAAAGAGGTAGATGAAAGGTGGAGTTAGCTATCAGTGGCGACATCAGTTGTGCATGAGATTTGCACCACACTTGGAGGAATTGCCCATGATGATTGCGCAGTCAAGCCAAGGAGATTCGAACCTTGGATCTCTATGTAGACAGGCCATGGATGCGCAATAGAGGCAAGGCAATTAAGGGGAGTTGAACCAAGAATCCCTGTTTCAAAACCAGCTTAGTTCAGGAATTTCATGAGATAGTACTGAGTACTTGTGAGGAGTATTGTACTGAGTTTGTTACATGATTTCTCCATTATAATATACACAATAGCTGCGGGGTTTTCAGCTATAAGCTTTTCCCATACATACTGTGTTAATGTGTATGATGATTTGATGTGTTACCGCTTGATTTATTTCCGCATGTTTGATGATCTGAGTGGAAGAGATTATGTGTTGCATATGAATTTGAATTGATATGTGATCATGATAGTCTCGGTGGATAATTAATCATTATTCAACAAATTTCTACATGGAGTGTGAATGGGAACTTGTCTGCTTGATAATATATGAACATGTAAACAATAATTGAGGCATACTTGAACATTCCTTCAGTTTGTAACTTAAGGAATTGTTCATGAATGTTGTCACAAGTAACTTGACTAAAATTAAAAACAACAGAGGGTTTCTCATCAGTGGAAAAAATGGATAGAAAACCTAAGATAGGTTCATCCATCCATTCATTTGAATAATAGACTAACAGACATGAAAGTACATAGATGATTTGTTTGGGTTGGTATGGAAACATAGATGATGGATAGGGTGGATTCTTCTTAGGTAACTAGGAACTTTTAGGTAAAAAGATTTCAAAAATCTGGGATCTCTGGAAGAAGTTTAATTTATGGTATAGGTCATTGAGGGCTTCCACTGAGAAAGGGGTGTTGGATTCAATTTGAGGAACCTGTGTCATATGATTGATTGTTTCAATAGTAATTGTGAATAAAACTTCTCCACTTGGAGCTACAACAACTCTCTTATTGGGTAAGTAACCGGCATAGCATCTGCGAATGAACTAAGGGAAATGGTAGGTCTGAGGAATACATATAAAGGTAAATTAGACTCCCAGAGTTTAATTTTATCGGTCTGGTCTAAATTATTGTCTTCGAGCCAACAACACAATTCGAATAAATCAAAATTTCACTTCGTCTCGGTGATCTTATAATCTCTGTCAGCGAGGGGAATATGGTCAAGATCGACTCTAGGAGGGATCATCGGGTTGCTTGAATAGTCACTGTTTTTCTTCTTGGGAGGCATTTTGACAATTAAAATTTTAGGAAAGGAAAATAACAGTGGGAGGTTACCAGTAATTCGTAGTCGACTGTTGGTGATAGGATGGTTGTTTCTCTGCGTTTGATTGGTTGCTTTGTCCGGTTCTGAGGATCTTTCATTGTGCCAAAACAAGTTAGAGTGTGGAGGAGTGATCAATCTTAGTAAGAATGTTGAAAACGATGCAAAATGGATGGACATGGGGGTTTTCATGGTAACAGCAGAGGTCCGTTGGAGGCGTAGGACCATTACAAAACGTAAATGGTAATCCCAGGAAATTGAATGTGTAATGATCATGCTAGGTGTTGGGATATGGGTGGATCTAAGAGGGCGTGAAGCGTTGGAGGGAAAGACAAGCGGGTTGGAGGTTTTTCGGAGGGGTTCCATCGTGGTAAATGGAATATGGAGGGGGGGGGGTGTGAAATGGCGTAGGGTTGACATGTTGCGTGGGGCCGACAGGGAGGAAACCGCTTTTCGTACCCCCGCCCCCCCCCCCCCCCCTCCGTCGATAAAGCTAGGATGGGCAGGGGTGGGCAAAAGGCATCGTGGAGCTTTGATTTTATATGATGTTGATTGAGTCATCAGATCATGGGCATGGCTTATCGCTACGTGACAAGCATTTTTTTGTTGATTGCACACTTTATTACATAATTTCCACACTTTGGATAAAAACATATCAGGTGCCTGAACTTAGTTTAAAAGCACAAATAATGTAAAACATACATTATAATCTTTTAAACCCTTTTTTATTCCAATTTTCTCCTAACTTAAGATTAATTTTGACTGTCCAGGATGCATTTAGATGTGAAAACCCTTGTTTTATTTTTTTGGAAGAGAAAAATCGTCTATTCTAATCCTATCTATCCATTTCTTCCATTGATATAGCTTAAACAATTGGATCAATTATTCATCTACCTAACTATTTTTAGCCAAAATTAAATAGTTTGGCTAAATTATTCCTCGAATCTAATTAATAGGAATTCAAACTTGTTTGACCATGATTAAATTGTATGATCTAAACAATGATTTAAGGTTGTGGCATTTTAAACAAGTTGCACACAGCATTCTATTTATTCTTAAAAACAAACTATTTATCTGGTAGTGGCATTTGAATTTGCATCACTTTCACATATGTTTCTCTTTTTTTCATGGGATTCTTTCATCATCATTTTTTTTCTTTCTCTGTTTTTCTTTTCTTTTGTTTTTTTTTTATTCTTTTTTTTTTTTCAAATACTCTCTTTTATTTTTTATTTTCATTTGTATATTTTTTTGAAATCATTTGCAAAATACAATATTATTTACAATTTCATCTAATATTCAATCACCTTATAATACTATAAATTATAGAACTCTAACACCAAGATTTGCCCAATAGTGATGACAACGTCTTACAGGTGGACAGATCATTCATGGTCTATCCATGATTGAGATGAAAATTCTCCAAATTTAAGAAAAAAATCAACTATAAATTTTAAATATAAAAATTCTATGTAAATTTTTTATATATTGTGTGCAATTTTTTTATATAATTTCATGTAGAATATTATGTTATTATTATTTATTTTAATTTTTTAAAACTTACTTTTGAGTTGATAGGAAACTTATAGTTATTATCTTCATTTATGAAACCGAATCATTGTACTTTTAAATTTTATATTAATTTTTAAATTTTAGATATAAAAATTCGATGTAAATTTTTTATATATTATGTGCAATTTTTTTATATAATTTTTTTATGTTATTATACCTACCTTTAGCAGATATTATGCATGCTTGTGATTAGACATTAGTTTATTTATCAACCAAAAAAATTTACAATTTTTTCATAATTAAACTTTGATTTTTTTATTATTACGTAGGCGTTACTATTTGAAAACAACATACCTGCTGCTATGTTGTCCTTCGTGTGAACCCTTCGATTTTTTGTTAGACGATTAAACTCTCTTTGTCCGTTGATTTTGAAGTTAGGTTAGTTATTAGTTATTAAAATTGGTTATTAGCTTGCCGTTTATATGTTTGATGGAGCCCATCTCTGTTCCTATTGACACCGCTGATCATGTTCTCGTGTTGCCGTCGCCCATGCCAGAGCTGGTAGAGCTCGTCTGCAGAAATGGAGCCACCACTGATCATGTTCTCGTGTTTTCGTCGCCCATGCAGGACCTGGTAGAGCTCGTCTGCAGAAATGGAGCCATTTCCGTCGAGGTGGAAAACCTGGAAGGCATTTTTCAAATCTTCCAAGTAGGTGGCCCTGTCGTTCCCTTTGGTATTTAGATTGATGAAATCCTCCAGGTTTGGAACAGCTTGTTGGTGTAACCCGCATCGAAGTGTTGAGGATGGCTATCAATAGTTCCTCCTGTTCTTTTAATTTCCCAGAGGAAAAGAGACACGGTAAAAATGAGTCCGCGGAAGAGGAAGGGGTTGCACTTAGAGAAACGTGGGTGTAAATAGAGAAGGCGGATGTTGCTTCCAGTGCCAGGATGCAAGAAGAGTTGTAAACTCTATAACCATTGTATTTCAATCACTCTTTAGTGAATAAATCTTGTTCACATTTTGTGTTCTTACCGAAAGGCTTGTATAACAGAATAGTGTTACTGTTCTGTGTAATTTTCCATTCATTACCAATGTGGCATATTCCATTGAATAATCTGTTCAAAATTAATGGTCTGCTCTACTATAAGACATTTTATTTATGCTGCTGAAAAGCTCTGAGTACTTTGTGTATATATCCTGTTTTGAGCATTTAACTCTATTTAGTAAGGAGGATGAACAGTTCTCATGCATCTATTGAAATCGGATTTGTCGTTTTTGTTTCCTTACGGTAAAATAATTTTAGCAGCAGCTACCCACGCAGATAATTGAATTTCAAGGTGGTTGTAGTTGTACATAGGGATAAAACAGTAATAATAGAAGAGGCAGTCCTCCAGTGCCTGTGGTTGTGTATATAGGTTGGTAAACGTAACATTGTTGTATTTTATTAAAAAGGAGTAAATAAGGATGACCTTATGCAGTTTAAAATAATGCTCAAAATTGCCAGCACTTCGAATAAAAATAGTTGTAAATACAAACATATAGCAGATTTTGATGGGCGATTTGAAGTCTCATTAATTGCAAGCCTGATGTAGATGCCTAATCTACGGGTCTTGCATTTGAAATTTGTGCAGGTTTTAACTCTGACGAGATAAATTTCATATGAAACTAAATTTAATATGAAGCTTATTGTGTAACATCTTTGTGATATGTACTTTTATTTTGTGTAAGGAGGAGGAAATATATGATGGAATCAATCAATGCAATTTAATCTAATCTGCCAATTTCATATTGATATATTCATCTTTATCCTCCCAGAGTTATTTAATTTAGAAAAAGAAAGAGAAGCTTACCTGTTCATCAAGAAGAAACTATTGAGATGGATTTTTTTTCCATCATATTTGATACACCCACGCACTGGTAACTATTATGTTTGCTCCTCCAAAAATTAATTAACTTCGAAAACCTCTTTGATCAATGCAGGGATCTGAATATTGCATTAATATCAGTGAAAAAGGAAATACAAAGAAACAAATAGTTCTAGCAGATCCATGGATAAAAAAGCAAATTTATGAAGACAACACAAACCTCGGATGTGGGCGCTTTGAGCTTTAATTGCTTTCCAACTTCATATAGATGCTTAACTTTTATGTTCCGATTGGGAAATTTGGACATGTTTGAATCCTGAGCATATAAATCTCACATTATACTAAATTCGAGATGAACAAAAATTAGAAAATAGATTCATCTACAACCATCAAACGAGAAACAAAGAGTTACGTGCAACTAATAAACAAAATTAGAAAACATAGTCAACTCTCAAACGATAAACAAAAAGTTATTTGCAGTTAATGAAACAAAATTAGAGAACATATTCATTTACGACCCTCAAACAAAGAAACAAATAGTTATTTACAGCTTTTAGCATTATAGTGCTTTTAAATTAGTTGACATAGGATATTCTAATATTAATAATATTTTTATTTTTATTTTAGGTAATTTGCTAATAGTTGTTAAATAATTGAGTTGTAATATTATGATATTTATAATTTTATTTTTCTTTTAGGTGTCGTTAGCATTAGTGTTTTTAAATTCTGGTTTCAATTTTCAATAGTTGTTTCAAATAATTGTTTTATATATCTTGTATTTGGAGAGAAAATTATTGTAGATTGAGCATGTTTTTTTTTTTTTTGTGTATTTTTGCTTCTTGGTTTACCAACTTATTCAATTGTCAATAGTTGTTTCAAAGAATTGTTTTATGTATCTTGCATTTAGAGAGCAAATTATTGCAGATTGAATATGTTTTTTTTTTCTTTTTTTTGTATTTTTTCTTTTAGTTACAAAGACATATATTTTACTTAGCAACTATTTCTTTAAGAATTTTATGGCATTTCCTTTGCAACATCTGATAATGGTGCAATTGCTAGTTTATTTAATTTTAATTATTTTAATTTATTTTTTTGATTACACTTCTTATTGCTGATGATTGTACAAATGTTATCAATACGCAACCAAAGATATCCGATTTCTTATTCGGTCATCATTGATTTCTCTTATTCTCTCATCATTACTGGTTTGTACTTTCCTACTCGCCCATTGGACTACTATACATAACGCCCTGCAGTGAGACTCTTGAAAGTTAAGAACTGATTTTCTAAGTAAGATAACCTTACTGAATTTTGCAAAATAATCAATTCTTTGTTTAAAGAATTTTTTGAGTTTTTTAATTAATTTGTTAGTTATTCTAATGAAGTGTTTGTGTTTTTTTTTAGAAAATTGGTAAGTAGATAATTAAAAGCAAGGATAGCCAATTTATCTCCAATTTATTGGAATATATTTCATTTTTTTTGCTATGCATAAATTAGATTTTTATTTTTGGTTGTGGATTGATTTTATAAGTATATTGCAATTTTTTTTTTTAACAAATAGTGTTCTAAATTATTAGAAAGGTTAGTATGGAATTTTAGTGATTTTATAAATTATTTGGGTACGAAATAGGCTTGGAAGTATTTTTAAGCTAAAAATGGATTTATTTGGTTTTTTTTGCATTATTTAATTTGTTGATGGATTGATATAATCTAGCCATTTATCTATAGAAAATGACATTGTATATAACTAAGGCCTAATGTAATACCTGTTGGAGGCAAGCATAATAATAAATGGTGGTACATATCGAAATGATATCAACATTCTAATCATTTCATAGATAAAGTCTTTGTGAAATTGATAATAGTTTATCTTTATTCCATTTAGTGGTTATTCATAAAAAGTAAATTAAATTTTTGCTAAGTGATTTGTATTTTTTATAATAATGTGGCGTAGATCATACTAATACTAAGACGTCATATCAATGCTAAAAATTGTAAGAAACAAGTCATATTGGACATAAATTCTGGTTGTATTATTTGTTTTTTCTTTTAAGGCCTATGTGATGAATGCCACGAGCTCTTGGGTGGAAAAGATAGGGGCATGTCAAATGCCATTTAACGTTAGTGTTCATGGTATTTTCAGGTAAAATCAAATTAAACATTAAGTTTATATATTTCTATCTTACTTAGTGTTTATATGTGTTCATGGTATTTTTAGGTGAAATCAAAATAAAAATTAAGTTTATTTATTTCTATCCTAGTTAATGTTCATAGTATTTTAAGATGAAATCAATTTAAAAATCAAGTTCATTTATTTTTATTCCAACCTATTTTTATTTTTATATCAAAATAGTTCTGGAACATCTAGAAAGAATTATTTCATAACTATATATTTAAATTTTAATGTTATATTCCAAATTGGAAAAATAGTTATAAAAGAAGAGTTAAAGAAAAGTAAGAATAGAAAATTTCTGAATGCAATTGGAATTGAAGCCTAAACATTTCTTAAATCTCAACCCGATTTTCAAAATGCCAGCTAGTAGAATACAAAATTTTGAGTACTTTCCTGAAGTTGCAGCCTACGAAAATCACTGTAAGTTTGAAATGATCAAGCACTTTTTGAGTGTAAAAAAAGATTTTAAATCAGTTAATAAAGTTGAGTAGATAATTCCAAACATGTCGCAACTAACATGGCTTGTAAATGCCCAACGGGTTATAATTAAGTTTCATTCATTAGAAACTAATATGGGAACTTAAACCATTGAAATCCATCATCCACGAACTAATGCATCATTTCAAAATGGTCGGCATCATTGCAAGGCCTCTTGGTGGGCATCAATATCTAGTCCACACATATTTATTAAATATTAAATTTTTTCAATATTTTTTTTTTTTACACCCACATCTGAACAAATCATTGCAAGGTCTAATAGTGGGCATCATTAAACAAACTATTAGCACAAATAATTTAAAGAGAGGTAGCCATTGAACAAAATAAATCTCTATTATACATATATTTATAAAGTATTAAATTATAATTAATGTAAATAAAAACTTTTTTTTTTAACTATAATATATTTATAATTATTTAATCTATGATTGAACATTTTTAACGTGATAGATTCCAATCTTAAAGTGTTATCCAGATGTTTTTACCAAGTGAATTAACAAGATACTCAAAATAAATATTCATAAATATACTCAAACTCAAGTTGTAACATTTCTATATTTACATTTAAAAACAAGTAATAATAACTCTGTAACACTTGTTATTATTTATATTATTTTTTTAAAACTTACTTCTCATTAAGTTGATAGGAAACGTTTTGTTATTATCTTCATTTATGAGACCAAATCATTGTACTTCATCATTATCTATACTTTTTTTCAAGTATGCTTTTGTGTAACAGTTATGAGGACCCCATCGGGATTGTCATTGAATGTGTTTTTAACAAAGTTGAACATATAGGATACCAATCACAATAAGAATTCTTTTGATGATTTGATTTCCAAGTTTTGTTATGTTGCAAATAAATGTATATATTAAACTTTATGTTTTGATTTCCAAGTTTTGTTAGGTTGCAAATAATGTATATATAAAATTGGTTTGCAAAGATCAGGGCTATGTGTATAGATATTTACAGATTTGTTTAATTATTTGATCTTGGTTGAGTGGAAGTAGGTTATGTTTATTCCTTATGGCTGATATATTGTGTTTGAATATAAAGTTTTACAAAGTTTTATAATTTAATTTAGGAGTTGTTTACAGATACTGCAGAATAATTTGGATGGCAGTTTTTTTGCTGGAATCTAGTAAAAAAAATTCAAAAAATCAAGTAGTTGGAGTGTTTGAATTGCATTTTTATGGTGGAAATGAATTCAGCACCATCAAACACCCTTAAAACACTCAAAACACTGAAATTTAACTACTGTAACCCACATTTTCAAAAATCTTTGCCAAAATTTTTCGTAATCTTACCAAAATTTCTAAATTATTCCATAGTTGTTTTTACTACAACCTTGATCCTCATCCGAGGAATATTCATCTCATTTATTTTCCTATTAATTTAAAGATTGAAATCCTAGCATTTTTATATCTTATGAGAACTACCAATCCCCATCACCGATTTGAGTTTGCTGGAAGCTTCCGCATATTTGTGATTACACACAATAGTCGAAACATGGATTATTTGTTTTTAATATGTGTAAACACTGGTTCAAGAACAGTATTTGGATCCCCTATTCACCCCTGCAAGGAATTAAACACATCCCTTATATTATACTCAACTTTATATTCATTTATATTATATTCATTTATATTATACGCAACTTTATATTTTTTTGTTAATTTAAAACACCATAGAATTTGATGTCACCGACGCTAGAGTAGGCATGGGTTCGGATATTCAGAAGTGCGAGTATTCCAACATATATTTGTTATTTGGGTTGTGCTTAAAAACAATTACTCTGCTTTATATATGTTAACCCGCACATGGCAACCTCAATCTGGTTGGATCTTCGATGATTTAAAAGTTAGTTATTAATTAATTAAACTTCAAATAAGATTATTTAATTATTATATATTTAAAAATTTAATTAATTATTAAATATATTAATATTTTTTTTATTATTAAATTTTTGTTTTACATATAAATGAAAATGTTTGGAGTATGTTTGAAAACTATTTTTATATGATTAGTTAACAAACAAGTTAATTATTATTATCCAATTTTAAGGTAACAACAAGCCTGACACCAAATTGGTGTATGAGATCCCCTTGTTTGTGGGACAAAGGACCTATCTATGACATATAGCGTGTGTTCTTGGGATATTAAACAATACCATTAATTTGACTACATATTGGTAAATGCCTCTAAAAATCACATTATTTAACCCCCTGCCAATACAAACGCAATACATCTTCCCAATTTAAAAATATCCATTTTTCCATTAACATTTTTTATACCCCTTTATATTTTTTTATTAACTTTTAGCATCGTTTTTTATACTTATCAATATTAAAACCCTTTACACCCTATATATCCTTCAATATATTATGTTGTTTTTCCTTCAAAATATATCCCCCAATATGAACACTTCCTTCGAAATAGATCCCCCAATATGAGCCCGCGTGGTATGATATTGTTCCCCCACTTCCTTCAAAATATATCCCCCAATATGAACCCATGTGGTATGATATTGTTTCCCCACTTCCTTCAAAATATATCCCCCAATATGAACCCACGTGGTATGATATATTGTTCCCCCAATGAATCCCCTGTGTCTTGAGACCCCCTTGTTTGTGGGACAAGGGACACACCTCCGCGTAGCCTACTAAGTCTACGAAGGCATACATACTCTACCCCCCTATGGTTTAGAACTTGTGACCTCTTAGGAGGAAACACATGCTCTTAACCATTAGGCCCACTCACCCAAAGGCATCTAGAATGAGTGAAAGTTTGCCCCTTATGGACCACCAACCCATAATTATGGATGAAGTTATTGTCATTGAATAATAGTGATGAGTCAACATGCATGAGTGGATAGCAGCTAGTGAAGGCAACTTGTGGCCCTCACTATTGATTTAACAATTGAGTTATGATGAGTTTTCTTACTCTTAAAAAAAAAGAGTCTAACTGCATTAAATTTTGGTTTTTATTTCTAAATTTGGTAATACGATTTGGGGAAAGATTTTGATATTTTTGTCATTTAAAAGCTTAAACTACACAATTAAAGTTGTGATTCCAACAGCTTTCTACCAAAACAAAATTATTCGAAAATATAGCTAAAAATGAATCAAAACACCCAAAAAAAACTCATTTTTGTAATATGTTAAACTTTGTTATGAGTCTTTGTTACAAAAAAAATTGGTATATTCTTTTGGAAAATGAACCAAGAATGTGGGGTGGTCATAGCAAAATTAGCTTATGAAGTGATAGTGACACAAGAAATAGAGTTAGATGCCTTTCAGTGGTATAAAGTTGTTTGGAAGTGACACTGCCTTTTAAAGATGCACATTTTTCTTTGGCTAGAGAAAATAACAAGATCCTCACACAGGATAATCCCTAGAGGAGAGATTGGGAAGGACCCACAAGATGCTCACTCTAACGTGATAAGCAAGAGTTAGTGATACACTTGTTTGTCGATTGTGTTTTTTGGTAGGCGGTGTGGAGAAGTATATTTTTTGAGGCCTGTGTGGGGACATGGTTAGGTAGGTCATTAAAGGAATGCCTCGGGGACATGGTCAAGTAGGTCGTTAAAGGAATGCCTCACAGAGTAGTTAAAATCCCTAGCACTTGAGAATCTTTCCAACCTTTTAGGGTTGCTCCTTTAGCATATATAATTACACTAGAATAGAACCATATTTGATAATCAAATCCCAAATATTTGATAGGTGGTGCCAAAACAATTACAACTACAACAATGAAAAAACTCACTATAGAAGGTTTAACAAATAAAAAGAAAATTTCAGTTGTATCCAGGGTAGATACTTCGAATGCCTAAACCTTCTTTGATGGAGCCAAAGTGAGAATTGCATTTCACTTAAACAACAATCACGGTTGGATCCAGGATAGATACTTCAAAGGTCTAAACCTTCTTTGATAGATCCAAAGTGAGAGTTGCATTTCACTTAAACAACAATCACACTTTCCTTTTTAGCTTGGGGTCTCAAATTAATAATAAAGAAAAATTAATTGGGTTTTGGCTCGTCCTTAATTTTTCAATGTCGAGACAAGTGAAGAGCACTTACACAATTTGGCCCTAAGTCGATAATGTTCTTAGAGTGAATACTAGCAACATTTTCTGAACTATAATTGTTTAACCATTAGAACTATAATTTGTATGTTTTTAAGTGCGACTTTTTGAAAAGTTTTCCGGTTTATTTTCCAATCTAATTTGTGTAAAATCTGACATGGATTCATTGAAATCACAAGTTTGATGGGTGAACTTTGCACAATCTAAGTGCCCCAAGGAGTTGTTGAATCCATATATTCAATCAAAAAACCAGTTTAAACAAATCAAGATCTTACCACAAATTTTTTCAAGCCAAAAAAAATCACACTTAAAGATTAACTTAAATAACAAAACCTGCATTCATAATGTTATTTATAGTAAGCATGTATTTATATTAAATATGAATTTGGTAGAAATAGTGTTGGTAATATTAAATATAATTATTTTGTTAGATATTAGACTTTTGTGATTCATATTGTAAATAATAATGTCTTTCAGATTAATTACATCATTAGGATTTGGTGGATGTCAATAAATAACAAGGATTCGTGAATTTTTAGCAAGGATGTTGGGAATTAGTTATTAGTAAATTAGTTATTAAATTAATTAAAATGACATTATAAATTAGTTGATAGTTATTAAAATATTATTTAGATATAAAATAACAGTTAGGAATTTATTTATTTTAATTATATATATTAAATCAATTATAATATTATAAGAATTAAATTAAATAATAAAATTACAAAGGTCATGTATTAGGAATTCGTTGTTAATAAATAATTTATTAAATATTAGGAATTTGACTTCTGTGATCCATAAATTAAGTATTAAATTTTTCGGTAAAAATTACAATGGAGAAATTTTTGTCGACGTGTTTCGAACCAGCCAGTGTGGTTCATTTATTAAAATTAGTCAATATTTATTTTAATTATATAAATTTCTATTAATTAATGTTAGAAGGAAGACTTTTGTGATCTATAAAATAGATAAATGTTTTTTCAATTAATCACGTCATTAAAATTTGGTGATTAATTCTAATGATATGATTAATCGGAAAAACATTTATCTATTTTATTAATTTAAAAAAATTACAATATTTACTAAAATAAATTTAGTAATTTTATTAATATAAATTAAAAATTTTAATTTTTAATAAAAATCTAAATATAAAAAAAAAAATCATTATAATAAAATGGTTAATGAAATTGTGAAAAGAAAAATACGCAATATTCATTCATTAAATATATATATATAATGAGAAAAAAGAAGGAAAAATAAGCGTGGAATCAAGAAAATAGGAAGGGCGGAATCCAACTCTTATTTATAATTATTTTATTATTTTATTTATGAGACTCGCGTCAGCAATGATGTCATGGTCGATGTACTTAAATCGACTCCAACTCGAAAACAAAGGGGCCGCACAGCGTAAGATATTTAGTTCTCGGGAAATTACTGGAGGAGCAGCAGGAGGGGGAGAAAAGTAGAAGCGAAAAACGATGGCATTGGAAGGACGAGTGGCCATTGTGACAGGGGCCTCCAGGGGCATTGGTAAGGAGATTGCCCTCCATTTGGCACACAAAGGAGCCAAAGTGGTCGTCCATTACTCCTCTAATCAAGCCGCAGCAGAGGAGGTCGCCTCCACAATCAATAACTCGGCTTCTTCCAGTGACGGTGTTCGGGCGATTGTGTGCAAAGCCGATGTCGCAGAGGCCTCGCAGGTCGCCCACCTATTCGACACGACCGAGCAAACGTTTGGGCGCCTCCACATCGTGGTAAACAACGCAGGAATTCTGGACCCAAAGTATCCCACCATCCTACAGACTTCGGATGAAGACTGGGACCGGATTTTCCAAGTGAACTGCAAAGGGGCTTTTCTGTGTAGCAGAGAAGCCGCCAAGAGGGTTGTCCGCGGGGGCGGTGGTCGAATCATCAATCTAAGCAGCTCCTTGGTGGGAGTGCCGACACCGGGATTCGCCGCCTACACGGCCAGCAAGGCGGCGGTGGAGATGATGACCAGAATTTTGGCGCAGGAGTTGAGGGGCACTCAAATAACTGCAAATTGTGTGGCCCCAGGCCCTGTTGCCACCGAAATGTTTTTCACCGGGAGGAGCGAGGTCCTGATCGAAGCGATGAAAAATTCCAGTCCCTTCGAGCGGTTGGGGAAGGTGGAAGACGTGGCTCCGGTGGTTGCGTTCTTGGCCAGCGACGAAGGAGAATGGGTTAATGCTCAGGTTGTTCGGGTTAATGGCGGCAGGGTTTGATGTAAATCATTACTTTAAGGGTTTTTTACAGGTTAATGGCCGCAGGGTTTGATGTAAGTCATTGGTTTTAATGGTTTTTAATGCTTTCATTGAGCCAGTTGAGCTGTAGGTTCGTGAACTTCCCTTTTTCATATAATATTCATGTATTTGAAATAAATTAAATTTATAGGTTGAGAGGCATGATATGCTAAGATTTCCGAAGTTTTCTGTCTTTTCGTATCATCGAGAAAATATTTTTTCACGGGCACCAAAAATGAACTTCCATGTGTTGTGTTATGTTGCACCCACAGAAGTTTTCGTGTGATGTGATGAAGGGAAATTTCACATGTTTTGAAGGCTACAATAAATTTAAAAGTTGCTTAGAGATCCAAATCAAAATTTTAACGTTTGCTAGGAGCTAACAAGCGTGTCCACGATTTATTAAGTGAAATATCTTCTAGTTAGTTATGGGATCATCTCAAAAAATAAGTATGTGAAAGATAAAAAATTTGAAAATTTAGAGGAGTATCCCGATCCATTTTTCTTTCCTTAAATGACAAATATAAAATGGTATTGAGATTTCATTGTTGGCCATCCATTGATAATATAATAGGAGATTTCATTGCTTGCTTATGCATGGATTATATAATCGGTACCTAGATAAGAGGATCATAAAATAGAATAGGTTATTAAAATTTACTGTCACACTTTAATTTTTATTTGTTTATTTATTTTATAAGTTTCTTTTAAGGTATTTTTTACAAATAATTATAGAGGAAGGATTGCATAAGATGGATATTTTTAACATAAAGAGATTAATTTTCATTAATAAATTTGAAATTATACTATAAAATAAATCTTAAATCTGCAATTTCCGGATGCGGGTGACTAAGGTCTATAGGAGGTAGGGGTGGGGCCACACATGATGGCCCATGCGTGAGGGGCATGTAGGAGGCAACGTGGGGGTAGACATGACAGAGGAGGATAGTATAAGCGGGGAAGGATGGTGGCAGTGATTAGTGGAGAGCAGAACCGGAAAATGGAGGCGGAGGAAATGGGAACGCATGATTTTGAGGGAGGGAGGTATTATCTCTGTCCCAGTCTGCTCAAGTGTGGAGTTATTGGCGTCAGAAGGCATAGGGAAGAAGGAAAAGTAGAGTGGGGGGCTCGGGACGAGTTTATAAGAAGACGAAGGGGATTAGGTGGATTCGTCTTAGCTTGGGGCAGCAGGGTGAATAAGCAGAAAGGGGAAGGGATATGAGGAGCAACGTAGACGGTAGTGGTAGTAGTCTGTCAACACTCCATCCTGGAAGGGAGAATGGTGGGCTGCCTTACTCAGGCTCATCGATGGGTGGAGCGTGGAGCAGGTAGAGGCAGAGGAAAGGCTTCTAGAGGCGGAGAAGGGGGGCAGCACAGGTCTCAGCTGGAGATCGGGGGCAAAAGGCTAGATTTGCAGGGGTTGTTCTTCGTCGAGAATGATGACGAGGATGCTTCCGTTATCTCCAAAATGGAGGCAAACCTGGTCAAGTCCCTGCGGTAGGAGTATGGGGAGAGGGTCGAGGTACAACCGGTCTGGGTGACACGGAACATCCTGGGCCGCCTGATACATGAGTGAAGGAGAATTGGCCAAGTCGTGGGAGAGAACCTCTGCAGCATCAGGGAAGGGCTAGACATAAGTACCGATAAGCTGAAGGACACCTTGATGATTGCAGGGTATCTGGACATTCTTCGACCAGACTGTGTGCCTCCTTCAGATGATACCAGAGACGGAGAAGAGGAGGACATCGTGACAATGCAAGAGTTGAACAACCTGGTAGGGGAGAACTAGCACCAAGACTGATCAAATGCTTTTTTTGTGAAATGATAAGATTTCGGTGGGATTTTAGCCCTGTAGTGTACATAGTTTGAAGTCTTGGCATGTTTAGTTGGTTACTAGTTGAAGCTCTGGCCCTTCTACCTATTTTAAGGGTCATTAGACTTGATATTCCTCCGGTATCTCGTGATGGGCGGAGACATTTTTGATAATTTTGGATACATGGTCTGGTTTTCAGCTAGCTAATAGATCTATGGATGTAAAACCAATTAATAGAAGGAGTCCCATACTTGCTGATAAAAAAGAAAAAATAAAATCGTAAATCTTCAACAAATAAACTCAATAATCCACATAAGAATAAATACAAGATATATAGTTAAAACCCTTGAGGTAGGAGAATGACATATGTTATTTCTAAAAGAAGGAAACACTTCTCAAACATTACTTGCTTGATTCAATTACAAAAGTTTTCATCATGCCCATTGCATTGCTTATACTTCTCTTTATAATACTCTCCATCTCCCAAGAACATTCTAGAGAAGGAACATTCTAGTAGGTGGAACCTTATAGTAAGTTCTATTTTCTAAGACCATTGCATTGGTTTGAATTATTGCAAGACATCTCTATATTCCATTGAGTACCTCTCTAGGTATATTCATATTACTCCCTATAGGTACAGTACATTCCATCCCCCTTTGAATGTTTAATTTTCAAAACATGGGGGGAAACTATATAATATGAACAACTAAGCAATGTAGCCATCTAGTACCAACCACTAGCATCCATCTATCCTCATGACATCTTAATATGGGGTCCAACTCCCTGCTTGCCATGTTGATATGAATTTGGTTAGTCGTTGTTTTATGATGATGTCATGCAATGTTATGTCTCCATGTGTCTCTCATTTGGTTATCATTCTAGTGACATGATGGTCCATGTTGATTCTCACACCCATTCCTTAATGATTGATGTTTCACTAAGTGGTGTGGGCGGTGATATATGACAATCTTAGCTCTGGATTCCTTTAGCTTGGATACTTCAACTTGAGGCTCCTTAACTTCTTCTTCTTGGTTATGCTTTGTCTATCACTAACTTGGAGGTGCTATTGTATGTTCTTCTTATGATTCAACCAGGGACTTGGCCTCTGCCACTGGATAGAGACTTTTGCATGTGGCCCTTTAGGCCCTTCGATTTTATGAAGAGAGATATCCTATTGTGATCTTCATTTTCTTCAACTAATCTTCAACTAAATCATCATAAACTTCTTTTCAATATTAATATTTGTTGTACTAATAAACTCCATCCAAGGATATCCAAGAATAACATCCAAGCCATGGGTTTCTATAGCACAAAAATATGAATGCAACACATGTATATCCATTCACAAAAATATGAATGCAACACATGTATATCCATGGAAATATATATATATATATATATATATATATATATATGATTTTTTGGGCAGTGATTGATATGCCTTGGACTAGGGTATTGTTTAAGGATTCAAATATTATGCATATGTATAGTATTATAGGTGATTAATTTGGTTTGAAAAGTCATACATATATAATGTATGTGAATATTCAATAAAAAACTTATAACTTACTATTAAAATTAGGAATTTTTTGTGAATATCATCCATTTAATCATATATATGAAAAAATAGGCGAATTTTTAACCAAATGAAGAAAAAAAAATTCCTTAAAAAAATGTCCAAAAAATAGTCAATTAGCGAAATTTCGCCCCTAATTTTTTTTTTTGCCTTGGATATGTTAGACATTGGGTTCAACACTCCCTGTGTGTTTCACGACATGTATTAAACGCCTCTAGCAAGTGTAGCAGATACTATAGCTTGTGGGTTTTGGTCTAATGACAATTGTGATTCCAACAAGTGGTATCAGAGTGACATGTCTCAAATTCGGAACTCGGCTTACATTGAAGGGGAGATTGTTGGGCATTGGGTTCAATGTTCCCCGTGTGTTTCGCGACATGAACTAACCAAATCTTTGGATCCTAACTCTGGAAATTGTAGCAGAGACTAAAGTGTACAAGTTTTGGTCTAATAGCAACCGTGATTCCAACATGACACTAGTCAATATTAAGGTTGTACATTTCTTTACACTGTGGTTTACAACTCTTTGAACAATTGCTTTTAAGTTATTTATTTATCTATTTAATTTAATAATTTCGGTCAAAGTCTAATTTATATTATCATTTCAAAATTTACCTCATAAGACAACATTGTTGTGATACATTTGAGCAACCCAAGTTGCAAAAAAGTCGATACTTGTCTATGGTGCATGCCAAGGCAAACGGTGCCACTGGTTATTTCCGGCACAAAACTAGCAAAAAGCAAGCAAATACAGGGCTTCATGGAGGAGGATTTGGAGGTGTTGTTGGTGGCCTTGCAAAGAAACCAACATGGTTGTGCACATGGTAGTCAATGTGCTCAATCTGTATTCCCAGTGCTCGGAGGTGGTCATGGGAGCGCTGCAGCTAACGGGGCAGACTCTCTAGAGAATATAGAGTTTCATTTTGCATATGTTGAATATCATTAATGTAATCGATGAGCTCGTTGCGTTCTTCATACCTCTATTCCCTCATGTTGTCCAGATTGATCTAGATTTGTTGAAATTGAACTGAAATCGCATCCAGGGTGACTAGTGCGTCAACTTGACCAGGCGACCGGGCTAGAGAGACCGCCATGGCAACCACAGAATGCTGACTCTCAATGGATTCTAAATCTAAGCTCAGGTCCCTGTTTGGCCTACTCTCCTCCATCCTGTGACCAATTCCTCTGCGTGCACGTCCATGTTGTCATGGCATGAACTGAAATTTCCCACACCTTGATGCTTCCCGGCTATGAGTCCAATTTCCTACATGAAGTGCATCTTGCTAAAACGGAGTGCAATCGCACAGACCACTTCCTTCCATCCAGCTACCAGCACTTGCAAACTCATAAGACACTATCGTCGTCTCGAGTATCCAATCTACGCTTATTCCACTAGCAGAGCGGAGCCTCCACCTGCGAATACACCAGACTGTTGTTGGGACGGAGTGGCCTCTGAGCCTGCGCCAACACCGATGCTTGGTCGTCTCCACTGCTATCACGAACCTTGTCCCCTCAGCAATCCGAGAATTTCACAATAGAGACGCCCAATAGGGCACCTTCCTTGCCACCAGCACAACTGTTATAACCAACTCTACAATCCTCTGCTCCTCGGACCCCAGGCTACTAGGATCCCATGAGCATCTATGCCACCATCTCCAACTCGTTGTCTCCCTCTTCTGCCCACACACTCCTTGCGGTCGAAGCTCAAGTCGTAGCTCGAGTGCCAACGCCGCTGCACAGGGTGTGACCTCATCGCAAATTTTCACCATCGCCCAGACCTGCAGAATTTTTTTTGCCTTGTCCGAAGGTTTCATAAGCTCGTGCCTATGCTCATCCAAAGGTGCCATAACTGCCTTCGTGCGAGGGTGGTTTAATGTTACTAGGTGGCGCATGGCGTCGGGTCTGTCCGGCCCGCACATACCACCCCCACTTGGCCATCTGATGCGACACCCCCATCGAGGAAACAATTGCTTGTAAGTTGATGACAACATTATCTATCATTATCTCTTGATTAATTAATTCTATAATCTACATATTCAAAAAATGAGTTGTCATCTATTTCACCTCAAGGTGGAACTTCTAACATCATATTAGAAAAAAATATACGCAAATTGGACAATAAAAGTGGTATTAGTGAAATATCCTTTCAACATCATAGAGATGAATAAAAAGCAAAGAAGAACAAAAGCTAAGGTTTAATTGGTTTCTCAAGAAGAACACCTAGACTTGTAGTGAAGTGCAAAGGGGGAGAGATTGTTGCAAACTAATAGGAAGAGAAATGGTTCATGAGAGGAAGATTGTACACAGAAAAGGGAGGTAAACCCCCTTATTGTCCTTGAAATTGGCACCAAGTAAAAAGATGTATTCATTCCTTTGTATCTAAAATTTATTCTTAAGATTGATTGAAAGTTGAGCACATGACCTTTTCATCGTTGTAGTTTTCCCAAAGTGGGTTCTCTGGGGTACATTCGTTGTGTTATCAAGAATTTTGATGGTGTTTTCATTGTATTTTAATATTCACATGAAATTATTCCATAAATGTATGCATAAAAAACCTAACAAAAAGAAGTAGTCGTGAAATGTGCACAATAAAAAGTTAAAATAAAACATAATTATTTTGTTTTTTTTTGGAATTTGACTTCTGTGATTTATAATTTGTAAAGAACGAATTTCGGTGTTAATCACATAAGATCATGTTTTGTATAAACATTATCTTATGTGATTATCACCGAAAGTCGTTATTTACATATTTTGTTGTTATTTACGCATTAAAAAAATTAAAGAGGAATTTTTACTAATAATTCATCTCAATCACAAGTTGAGTAATTGTAGATCATATAAGGGCCCCACATAAAAGCATAAGTATATATGTAGGAAACCCAAAGTGTAAAGAGAATAAGAGATCAAAGGAAAAACCCTGTATGTAGGCAACATAAATGTAAAACCATCGATTCAATGAGAGCACAAACACAAAGAACTTCACAATACTCCACTTGCATTGTGACTTCAAATTTGCCTAGTTATAAATCTAAGCAAACAATTCCAAATGCAAAGAAAACTTTAACAAAACCTTTCTACTCAACTTCTCAACTTCTCAACTAATGTACTCCAACACTCTTCACAAAGTGGTTCATAAGATAAATGCAGATGAAACAAGTTAAGGACACCAAGAGTCATTTTGGGGACTCAATGATCCAGGTGGATATTGGTGGCCACCCACCGAGTCCAACCCCCACCATCAGTTCTTTCAGTTTGTAAGTTTCAACACAACTTACTATTTTTAGCAGTTTTTCGAGTCCTAAACTTCCAGAGCCGTTTTGAGGCCTTAAACGACGCTTTTTTGGGAAAACAGGGAGCAACATGGTCGTAGACGAATGTTGACCACGTTGCTCACTCAAAAGTTGTAGTCCTTGGATAGATCTTTCTAATGAGCTATTGAGCGCGTCAAACGGAGATCTGATGCCAAAGTTACATCCTCGGGAAGTTGAAACACCAACTTACCCAAACGGGGCCCACAATTTTGGTACTTCATCTCCTAGGGTTAGGTTTTTGGATGTTTTGAATTTTACATTGTTTCTCAACAATAAATAGGCCTTCGAGCCTCATTGTAACACAGTTTAGGGGCTGGGAGCCGACACATCTCTTCTCAGGGATAAGCGCTACCAGTGCCCAAGCTCGCTTGTTTTGATCATGTCTATATTGTAACACAGTGCTGGGGCTGGTAGCCGGCACATCTCTTCTCAGAGATAAGCGTTGCTAGTACCCTAGCTTTTCATTTCCATTATCTCTCATTGTAACACAGTTCAGAGGCCTGTAGCCACCACATATCTTCTCAGAGATACGCCTACCAGTGCCCTAGCTATTTTATTTCAGTCATTTGATTATAATAAAATGAAGCATTATTTCCGCCGCACCTCTATGTTTATGGTTATTTCTGTATTCTATTGCGTTCCTGCATAAATCTGGATCAGTGGCATCGAAGCAGTCTGCTCTTTCTCTGTTTTTCTTTTCATGTCCCCAACGCAGCCAAGGTATAAGGAGTTCAACCTCGCGGCCCCAACGACTCCCCATGGCGGAAGGAAAGAAAGACGAGGGAGTAGGAGATCCTATCAAAATCTTGCTCGAGGAGGCCCTCTAGAAACAGAGGAACATGATGATGGACAAATTTTTCCAGATCCTTCAACGACTGCCCACCGGCGACACATCTACATCTAGCACGTCCGCCAATAGGTCCACAACATCCTGGACAAATCCAACACCAACTTCGGTGGGGTTGACCCCTCTCTCTTCGAGGAACTTAACGCAATGGAGACCATTGCTTCTAAGGAGGAATAGTTGGTGGATATCGGTGGCCTCCCACCTATTCCATTTGGACCCGCAGCATCAATTCTTTCAGTTTTTCAGCTTCAGCACATCTTACTATTTATAGCAGGTTTTCGGGTCCTGCACACCCGGAGCCGTTTTGGGGCATTAATAATCCAGGTGGATATTGGTGGCCACCCACCTATTCCATTTGAACCCCCACCATCGGTTCTTTTAGTTTTTAGTTTCGGCACAACTTACTATTTTTATCATTTTTTCGGGTCCTGAATTTCCAGAGTCGTTTTGAGGCCCGAAATGATGTTTTTTTGGGAAAACCGGGAGAAACAACGGTCCATGGACCAATGACCCATGTTGCTCACTCAAAAGTCGTAGTCCTTGGATAGATCTTTCTAACGAGCTATTGGGCGCGTCAAACGGAGATCGGGTGCCAAAGTTATGCCCCCGGGAAGTTGAACCACCAATTTACCCAAACGGGCGCCCACAGTTTTGGCGCCTCATCTCCTACGGTTAGGTTTTTGGACGTTTCAAATTCTACATTGTTTCTTAACAATAAATAGGCCCTCGAGCCTCATTGTAACACAGTTCAGAGGTCTGTAGCCACCACATCTCTTCTCGGGGATAAGCGCTACTAGTGTACGGCTCGCTTGTTTTGATCATGTCTATATTGTAACACAGTGCTGGGGCTGGTAGCCGGCACATCTCTTCTCAGAGATAAGCGTTGCTAGTACCCTAGCTTTTCATTTCCATTATCTCTCATTGTAACACAGTTCAGAGGCCTGTAGCCACCACATATCTTCTCAGAGATACGCCTACCAGTGCCCTAGCTATTTTATTTCAGTCATTTGATTATAATAAAATGAAGCATTATTTCCGCCGCACCTCTATGTTTATGGTTATTTCTGTATTCTATTGCGTTCCTGCATAAATCTGGATCAGTGGCATCGAAGCAGTCTGCTCTTTCTCTGTTTTTCTTTTCATGTCCCCAACGCAGCCAAGGTATAAGGAGTTCAACCTCGCGGCCCCAACGACTCCCCATGGCGGAAGGAAAGAAAGACGAGGGAGTAGGAGATCCTATCAAAATCTTGCTCGAGGAGGCCCTCTAGAAACAGAGGAACATGATGATGGACAAATTTTTCCAGATCCTTCAACGACTGCCCACCGGCGACACATCTACATCTAGCACGTCCGCCATCCGCGGCATCTGAACAAATCCAACACCAGAAGTTCAACCGAAATTTTGACCCCCATGTTGGAAAGGCATAACAAAATGGAGACCATTGCTTCCTAAGGAGGGAGGAATGATTCAGGTGGATATCAGTGGCCACCCATCTCATCCATTTGGACCCGCAGCATCAATTCTTTCGGTTTTTCAGCTTCAGCACAGCTTACTGTTTTTAGCAGGTTTTCGGATCCTGCACACCTGGAGCCATTTTGGGGACTCAATGATCCAGGTGGATATTGGTGGCCACCCACCAAGTCCATTTGAACCCCCACCATCAGTTATTTCAGTTTGTAAGTTTCAGCACAACTTAATATTTTTCGCAGTTTTTCGGGTCCTGAACTTCCGGAGCCGTTTTGAGGTCCTAAATGACGCTTTTTGGGAAAATGGGGAGCAACATGGGTCATAGAGCAATGACCCATGTTGCTCACTCAAAATTCGTAGTCCTCGGATAGATCTTTCTAACGAGCTATTGAGCGCATCAAACAGAGATCGGATGCCAAAGTTACGTCCCTGGGAAGTTGAAACACCAACTTACCCAAACGGAGCCCACAGTTTTGACGCTTCATCTCCTAGGGTTAGGTTTTTGGATGTTTCGGATTTTACATTGTTTCTCAAAAATAAATAGGTCTTCGAGCCTCATTGTAACATAGTTCAGGGGCTGGGAGCCGACACATCTCTTCTCAGGGATAAGCGCTACTAGTGCCCTAGCTCGCTTGATTAGATCATGTCTATATTGTAACACAGTGCAGGGGCTGGTAGTCGACACATCTCTTCTTAGAGAAAAGTGTTTCCAGTACCCTAGCTTTTCATTTCCATTATCTCTCATTGTAACACAATTCAGAGGCCTGTAACCAGCACATCTCTTCTCAGAGATACGCCTACCAGCGCCCTAGATATTTTATTTCAGTCATTTGATTATAATAAAATGAAGCATTGTTTCCGTTGCACCTCTATGTTTATGGCTATTTCTGTATTCTGTTGCGTTCCTGCATAAATTCGGATCAACCCCTCCTATATATAATCCACGTTAATTCACAAAAATTGTGAAAGCATTAAAAGATACACACTAACATTTGTATAAACCATTCACTAGAGTAAGGTATCCTCTCACACACATGGCACTGCATTTAAATAAATGCACAATGAGAACACAACTATTAAAACCTATAACTCTCCATCAAGCGTAAACAAAATATAAAACCAATCTTTGATGCAGAGAACCAAAGCAATACATGGTGATTGAGTACAACATATGTGATCTCTATACAATCGATCCAGCATAGCAAGGTATTTTCCCACTCACACGAATCCCTCTAAAGTAGTGTTTTATAATACACCTACAAAGGTAATGAGTCAAAGGAAACATGAGAAGACAATCATGGATACACATAGACTCTCCATGAAACATAAAACAAATGTAAAATAACCCATAAAATTCCCTATTTTTAAGACGTAGTGAATGTGTTCTACCATCACAACCTTCTTATATTGTTTATTTATGCTTTGACTTTCCAGCCTCATTTTAAATATCATTACCCAATCCAAAGGAAAACAAATAGTTGGATTAAAAGAGTATACATGTAAATAAAATAAAATTTATCATTAGACTCTTAGCTAACCTCACGAATATTTGTTTTTAAGGTTTCCCATACACAAATAATTCCATTGGGTGAAAGCTCATGTCCATTGAAGGCACAATTACTAATATATCCATTATTAGTTTTCCTAGACAATAACCTCAATCGATTCTTTAACACGACAATTTTTTAAAACGTATGCTACAAAAAGCCTAATCCTATAATGATTAAGGTTTCAGATTTCTATGGTTTGAAGCCATGGATGATTTGCATATTTAATGTTTTGTAGTAATCAATGAAAAATCTATAGAGAATTATGGAAGATGTGTGGATTTCTTTCCTAAAGGCTCTACTATTGTGACATGTTCATGTGGCAAGGGTTTTTCTAATTAGGGATTTTTACTATGAAATAGAGCATCTATATGTTGTATGTTACTATGAATTCGATCATCTATATGTTTTATGTTATTATGAATTATATTATCTATATATGAATTAGATCATCTATATGTTGTATTTTATTATACTTATAAACTGAGCATACAAGCTCTAATTCATTAATCAAATCAAGCTACATATATACATGAGGAATTGTCTCAAGATAGAGAAGCTATCTTAGACGCATAATAATTTGGTTGAGAAAATATCTTAACCTCACACCAAACTAGGAACTAACTTATCAAATAGGAACAGACTCTATACATAGAGAGAATCACAACTGAAGACAAGTAGGAATTACATATTCCAACACTCCCCCTTAATGACTACTTGTCTCAATATCCATCTGCAAAATCTACAACTGGTCCTATTTGGTAATTATACTTTGTATCTTGTTCATGCTATTGTTGATGTCCATATAAAGGAACAACCATCTACCGAAATTCATGGGTTCTCAACTGCTGCAATCGTCAGTCTACTAGGAAGTCCTTCACATACATGGTTCATCCAACCTCTCGATTAACTCCCCCTTGATATAAAATTTCACCTTATGGAGTCTAAAACCAATACGGCCCACCCAAGTGTATCCATCCTGCATGACACACTCTTCCAGGGTGTTAAAACTCTCTGACAGAGGGAACATATAGAAAAGGGGTATGCATGCCTCTCTGGATCTTACAGCACATACAAACAATAAATGACATGTAGATTTTCTCTATTTACAAATTGTGACTCATACGTCATGAGTCTATTCCACAAACTCACACAAACTCGATTTTACCTCTTGTTGTCCATCATCCTTTAAATGTTGTCGCTTCTCCTTTACATCATATTTTGAAATGTTTATCAGGCTCATCACGCAGAAACATCAATTTGCAAGTTTATAATCCGCAGCTCGCATCTACTATGTCAATCCGTTCTGCCTCTTTATGTAGACGTAGAAGATCCAACTCATGCAAAAAAACTTTGGCTTACAACACACAGGTCCACTCTTCGACGACCTGATCCTCTGATACCAACTTAGAAACTGAGTATACAAGTTCTAATTCATTGATCAAATCAAGTTACATATATACATGAGTAATTGTCTCAAGATAGAGAAGCTATCTTAGACGCACAATAATTTGGTTGAGAGAATATCTCAACCTCACACCAAACTAGGAACTAACTTATCAAATAGGAACAGAATCTATACATAGAGAGAATCACAACTGAAGACTAGTAGGAATTACATATTCCAACAATTATGAATTATATCATCCATATATTGTATGATGTAAGTGTTGGTCCTTGTTTGATGGATAATATACAATTATTATGAAGTTATTGATGTAGGTTTTAACTTGACTTTGGAGTTATTAATGGTTTTAATCTTTTAACTTGGCTTTAGAGTTCTTGGAAGTCTTAATCTTTTAACTTAAATTTAGAGTTATTAGAAGTCTTAATTTGTGTAATTATGGATAACCTTTCTCTTGAATATTAGAGCTCTATGTATTTTTTATTAATTAGTACCACATGTGATAAGTTTATTATTTTGGGTTTAAGAGATATTATCCTTAAATATTGTCTTAATTGACATTTCTATTGATTTCAAAAAAGGATTTCTCACTTAAATATATGTTATTGGAAAACAATAATTATAGTTGAGCAAGATACTAGAATAAGGAAATATTTATTTACATTATAGGTCCTTTCTTGAGCATGGACATGTGGTGGAGTCTTTCCCGAAGCCAAATGTTTCTTAGGAGAAAAAGTGAAAGGATAGTAAACCTTCTTGGTGGAAGAACCCGATATTGAAACACAATTGGGTAGCACAACAAAAAGTTTCAAAGGCAGTGGATTTCATGAATGACTCAACAATACCCTCTTAGGGGTGTGATATAAACACCCATACAATGATTATCCAAGGGCCAACATCTCTACTACTAATCTCCTACTCTCCTCGCCTCATTGCTTCTTTTCGAAGTGGAAAATGAGGCATAATTGGGATAATGTGAAGAAGGAAAGGGATTTAGTTTCCCATTGGAAGTTGGAAAGTAACTGACCATTAGAGAAACTTTGAGATAACAAATGAGACAAAACAAAAATTGCTATCAATGTCAACTTTAAAAAAAACCAATAATATTCAAGATGATGACGTTAACCATAATAGTAAATAGTTTTGGAGAGAAACAAATAAAACTATTTTTATTGTATTTTCAACTTATCTTTTTTAAAGTTTACTCAATTTTCAAGTGTTGGATATGAATTAAATTTTACATCCAACAAGTATCCACTACATATTTTTGATAAACTCACCATGAGATAAATTAGAAAAACATGAAAAACATGGGAATTTTAATGCATTTCTAGTTTGCCTCACAATGGGTTTATCAACAGTATGCATAATGGGTAATTATTGGATGTGAAATTTAATTCAACATCCACTGCGTGCCTACACTTAAAATATGAATGAATATATTAGGAGATAAGTCAAATAATAATAATAATAATAACATAGTTTTCTTTCTTTCTCTTAGGATGTTCATTTTAGACCTCAAAACTTCTCTAATATGATTAACAAAATCTCCTAGAATCTCCCATAAAATCAAAATATTGTCTCTATTGATTATTGTAGTTGTAGGTCTCTTTTGACAATGGTAATACTTTGGATTAGTTATCTACAACCTTTGTCCAATTTTCCATTTATTCTGAGTTGAACAAAGAGTTTCTTGATAAAATTATGTTTGAAAGCAAGAATTGTAGTTAAACACATTGCTTTTCATTGTATACTTCGTCTCAGAAATGTCCATGTGATAGCTTCTTCCTCAAATGAAAAGTTCATCGACATAATATGTGAAAGAATAATAAACCCTCCTGCTAGAAAAATATGATATTAAAACATGATTTTTTTCACTAAAAAATAGTTTCAACCCTCTAAGGGGTATGATATAGATACTCATACAACGTTGATGCAAGAGTTAAGACCACCACTATCTCCTTGCATTGTAACGCCTTTCGCAAGGAAAGAGGAGGCATGATTTGGATAACTTAAAGTAGGGATTTGTCAATTAGGTCTAGCCTAGGTAGTATGGGGTGTGTTATCCTCACCATCAAGGTTCAATTCATTCAAGTGACATGTTTAACTCTTAATGCGTATATTGTTTTTTCTAAGCTAAATTCATTGATAATCTCCAAAATTAAATTATCGTAACATCATTGTTGGCCTCTAAAATTCCACTAGGAAAACCAGACCATTGGCAGAATAATAAGCCTTTTGACTAAAGAGTCTTTGAGTCCAAAAATAACCAAAAGTAAATAGAGTTCATGAGTTTAAACTAGTAAAAAGATAAAAATCTGGCATAATAGAGCTTGTCTATGTTAAATGACTTATAAATATTGAAAAAAATAAATTCCAATGGCCAACCAAACATCTTAAAAACTAGGAAGAGATAGAACTATCCACGTCAAGGGGAGTGGTTTCCAGGGAAAATTTTAGGGGCGAATTTTAGCCCAAGGGCGAATTTTAAAGGGTTTTAGATTTTGGAGGGGAAATTTTTTTATATAAATCCATTTTTTTATATTTTTATATAGTTATCCTTTTAATTATTTTAAAAATAATTAATTATTAACTGCTAGCCCAAAAAAATAAATGCGCATAAACATTAAACCCATGGATTCGCCTCCCGATTTTATGGTTTGGAGTGTATTTGAATGGCATTCGCCACGATTTACTCTTTAGGAGGTGGATTGGAGTTACATTCGCCCCCATTTTACTGGTTGGGGCTTGGAAGTTGGAGGTTCTGGGTTTTTCATTATGAAATGTGCCCGTATTATGTGCAGGGAGGCCAAACGAGGGCAACAAGGCTCACAGTTTCAAAAGATCCAACTTTCAAATACGAGGTTGTTCTTGGTACAAATACATATTCCACGAACGTCTTCTTCATGACCTCGGAGCTCGCATCGTAGAAAATATGACTTATTTCCTTTTTCGCGGAAAGAAAGTGAGCTCTAAAGCAGTCCATCCACAGGGCAATTTGCATCAGATTTTATGTTATGCTGCAGGCCTTGACAGGCTCCCAAACCATTGTTCGTTGACAAAAATATTTGTTTCATGAATTTTTTTGGGATAGGCCGCATTCATTTTTTTTTAAATTTAAATTTCCCTAACCTTATTTTTGTTGGGATTCTCATAAAAATTGAAGAGGGGTTCGACTTGTCTTCTTCATGAAAATTGAGAACGAAATTGATTATCAGTTTTATCTTGAATTTCGTTGGATTTTTGGTTTCACATTTTCTTGCAGGCCACATAGTTTACTCTACGGATAAGCCATGAGTTGTAGAACCTCTTTCATCTATTCAGGCAAAGGTTTTGATACAAAATCAATTTGTGAACATATTTAGTTTTGGAGGAATTTCTCAATGCAAATTCATCATAAAATTTCACCCTTTTAAGATATGGCCCTGTGTATCAACTTCTGAGAGAAAGCCACTTTTATTTGGTTATTTATGGGCGTATTTTCATAGCCATAGGGTTTGAAGAAGGATTTCACTTGTTTTAAATTTTCTGTCTCTAGACTTTGTTTTGAAAGAAATTTTAACGTCAACCTCTTCTGAAAATTGCCAAAATTTATTTGGGTATGTTTTGCATGAATTTTCAGTTACTTCCATCTTGGACACAAGCCCTTAGGGCATCAATTTGTTGCTTGCTGATCTTGGTCACTACAGGTTAGAAGAAAGATTTCACTGAAATTTTGAAACGATATAGGGTTTTTAATTTGTCTTTTTTTAGCCCAAAATTCCAATTTACAAAGAAATTGCTTTGCTGGACTGAGAACAAAGAAAGGTTTTCTCATCTCTTTGCAAGTGTGAAGGTTGATATCTTTTGAGCCTTAACTCATCACAAAAAATCACCATAATAATCTCGTAAAAGTTTTAAATAAAAATTGTGATCATTTTAGGGTTGGCTGCAAGGGATAAGTTTTTCTTCTCTTGAGGGCCTTGGGCACTGTTTGATAACTGGTAGCTGATTTAAATTGAAGAATGATTACTCCCTTTAATGTTGAAAGTCCGATGTAAGCTACAACAGTTTTGAAAGTGTTTGAAAAAATTTTCATTGAAAATTCTAAACCTTAAACCTTGAGATTCACCCAAGAAATTTAATTAAAAATTTTGAGTCATAAATTTCTAAGCATATTTTGGTCCAGCCTATGATAAATCTTGAGACTTTCAAAGTTTTTCTTGGTGGGCCAGAAGCATATCTATTTTTTGGTGTGAATTCTTACAGAAAATTCATCATTTGCAAGGGTCTCTTATTTGTTCTTGGGTCATAAGACTGCAAAATCTCACTTAATAATCAAAAGGTTTATGTCAGAGCATATGTCAGATGCCAATGCGTAAAAATATCTTACCACTAACAGTAGCATTCGCTTGAAATTTTAAGAACTTAATATTTATATTGCAAAAAAATGGACTATAGCTTACTCACCTACATGATCAAGAGCTGAAGGAGGCAGTAAGACTGCAAATTTTCCCAGAGAAAAACCATCCAACAAGTTCGACAAAATATATTAGAACTTCCTGAGATTAAGTTGTCTCCAAAACTCTGGTGTGGATTAAAACAAACGCCACACTGTCTATATAAAACGAGAATCACTAACCTTTGTCTCCATTTTCCAACTGGGGCTGCAAAATAAACACAAACACTTTCATGTTAGAAATGGTTGTAGGAGTGCCTTTTATCACGAAATGGTAGATTTCTATTTTGTTGCAAACCTTGAATTTTGTTGCAATTTTTAATCAAATAAGTGATAAAGAGAAAAGCCAGTCTTATGATTATATATCAGAGCAAAGGACATGTTACCCACCCCAAGGGTGACCCCTATAGGATTCATCATCTTCCAAAGTTGATTTTGGCCATATTTTGAATCACATAGACAATCTTTATTGGTAACAATTAGATGATGACTAGTATACCGAGTCTGGAACTAATTTCAAAGTTGATTGAGGATGCATCTTCTTTAGACTTTGATCACGCTTTGTAGCAAACTTCCATGCAGAGTATTCTTTCATGGATACTCTCATGAAAGATCTATATCCTAGCAGCATCAGATTTTAAATTGGAGAGGTAATCCATTTTTACAATCTGTTCCCTTTAGGTCCTTCCTTAAGTTTCAACCAAGATCAGTAAACGAGATTTCATGTAGTTCAACATTCCATAGTTCTAAGTAGTGGTACCCTTGTGGTAGAAATAATATACCATGAAGGAACACTAATCACAAATGATTTGGTAGACATTAATGGGAAACACTAAGATATTTATAGGTCCTACCATTGCATCTCTAATTATTTTATTAGCCACTACAATCCCCTTTTATTTCACCTAGTATCTTGTTTTCATAGGGTGCCACCTAACAAAAAATATCTAAATTCACCCTACAAAACTTGATTGACCTTTCTCAAGATGACACCAAATTTCTATTTCCCTTGAGACCCCTTAAGGTATATTCTAAGCATGATGGAGAATTTTTCCTAAACCTAGCGATACAAGGAGCATTGTTTCTCAATCTAGCAACACACATGAGTATAGTTTCCCAAGGCAGTGACATAGAGGAGCATTTTTTCTTAATACAGTGATACAAAGGAGCATTATTTCTCAAGCCAATGGCATAGGGGAGGATTTCCCACTCTAAGAGAGGTCTTCTTATGCTTCCAAACAATATTGTCTAAGAATATATTTTTTGGGGGTTTTAGTCTTTTCTAGGACCTTAAACATTGATGTATTTTAAGTGTGAGTTGGATTGTGTGCTTATTATGTTGGTTTGGATTTGTATGCCTTGAAGGTTGTGATGGAATCACCACTTCAAGATATTGATTCTATCATCATAGAACTTGAAATTCCATGGATATGCCGCTATTATGTTAACCCTTCTTCACAGGAGTGTCAGGTCTGCATGTTGAATATTCTACTTATGTAAAAGTGTTGATAATGAATGTCGAATCATATAATTGATCTTATCTCATGGGTTTCGAGATATTCATCACATGAATCTGAGTTTTGTCCTTAATACACATTCTAATACTGCCATTATAAGGCAGTTTGAGAGAAGGTAAAGATCTTGTCCCAAGAGTTACATTCACTATAGTCACAAAGACACCACACCCATTACATCATGAAGATATTATAGGTGTGCCAAGATTTTTATTAAGAGACCAAACAGGTTTGTCGCCTCTAAGTGACAGAATATATTCTTACAGTCATTATACACTAAGAGATCAAATGAATGTTTAATATATTGCCACATTCATCTTAAAAAACATATGTTTGTTGAGAATGTCATGTAATACGAATTCTATAATTTTGTTGAAGTTTTTTGTCAATATGTCAAGACATATATGTCTAGGTATATTCATACTTTTCAAACATATATATTAGATTTGTTTCCAAACAACCACTGAGATAATCACCATAGGAACCTAAATTTTGTTTACTTGAACGCTGGAAACTGAGGCATTTGAATCCACAAAATTTAATTTGTATTTGAATGTCAGAGTCATGAACTCATATTTACAAAATATAGGATGATATTAATTGTTTTTTAGCATAGGATATGTATATAGAAGCAATGAAGTAGAAAAGTGTGTAGGCACTTACATGATACTACAACATATTGCTTAAAATGATACTTAAAGGCTCCACTTTATTATATCAAATGCAATTTGTTGGTATAAGGATTTGATTTACATAAGTCACAATGCTAAAACAACGACTAGATCTACCCATTCAACATAAATGATAAAGACACTCAACTACAAGTTTCAAAGCAGTGAAGATCTCGGAAATTTTGCCACAATAGAGTGTATCTGACTTTTATGTCAAGTGTATGATAAAAGAAGGTAAAATGAGAGAACTTGTAGAGTAATGTGCTTCCAAATTTATATCCTTTATCCATTAGGTTTAATTTTACATGTACATATTTCTTACAAATTTTCTTTGTACAACTTAGTTATTGCATTTTTTCTGAGGTATTGTATTGGACAAGTCTTGGAGTTGTGGCACTATCTTTATTATGTCTCTTTGGATTTTATTTTTGGTTGATTTCTTTGCAGTCTTGGATTTGTACTTTTTATAATTGTAATATTAAAATTTTCTACATTGGTTCACTTATGTTTTTTCTAAAGAAATTAAGTGCTTAGATCAAGGTCCATGCCACTATTTAAACCAGTAGCTCAGTTAGAGTTGATAAGAGTTTGATATTTTTCTAATGAGGAAGCCATGACTTTGATTTGTGTATTGACACCTATACCTTGGACCCACATCGTTATGTGGTATGGTATGGGACTAAGTTTAAATGAGAATTTGATCTCCTCAGAAACCCGTAATAATTTTGTGTCATTTTCCCTCTTTGACAAAGCCTGCAACTTATTATCATTTAAATATAATAAGTCCAAGGTATTGCAGCAATTCTATCATGACAAGTTTGGCTTCCGGTTAAAGAGAGAACTAGGAGAAAATTTCTCCTATGGGGTCACCCACTTTTGGTGAGTAACACACCTTAAGTATAATTAAAAATATTTTACGCTTTTAGAATTTTGAAATGATACAGGGTTTTTAATTTGTCTTTTTTGAGCCCAGAAGTCCAATTTGTAAAGCAATTCCTTCGCTTGACAGAGAACAAAGAAAGGTTTTCTCATCTCTTTTCAAGTGTGAAGGTTGATATCTTTTGAGCCTTAACTCATCACAAAAAATCACCATAATAATCTCGTAAAAGTTTTAAATAAAAATTGTGATCATTTTAGGGCTGGCTGCAAGAGCTAATTTTTTCTTCTCTTGAGGTCCTTGGGCATTGTTTGATAACTAGTAGCTGATTTAAATTTAAGAATGATTTCTCCCTTTAATTTTGAAAGTATGACGTAAGCTATAGCAGTTTTGAAAGTGTTTGACAAATTTTTCATTGAAAATTCTAAACCTTAAACCTTGAGATTCACCCAAGAAATTTAATTAAAAATTTTGACTCATAAATTTCTAAGCATATTTTGGTCCAAGCTGTGATAAATCTTGAGACTTTCAAAGTTTTTCTTGGTGGGCTGGAAGCATATCTATTTGCTGGTGTGAATTCATACAGAAAAGTCATCATTTGAAAGGGTCTCTTATTTGTTCTTGGGTCATAAGACTGCAAAATCTCACTTAATAATCAAAAGGTTTGTGTTAGAGCATATGTCAGATGCCAATAAGTAAAAAGATCTTACCACTAACAGTAGCATTCGCTTGAAATTTAAGAACTTAATATTTATATTGCAAAACAAATGGACTATAGCTTACTCACCTAGATGATCAAGAGCTGAAGGAGGCAGTAAGACTACAAATTTTCCCAGAGAAAAACCATCTAACAAGTTTGACAAAATATATTAGAACTTCCTGAGATTAAGCTGTCTCCAAAACTCTGGTGTGGATTAAAACAAATGCCACACTATCTATATAAAATGATAATCACTAACCTTTGTCTCCATTTTCCAACTGGGGCTACAAAATAAACACAAGCACTTTCATGTTAGAAATGGTTGTAGGAATGTCTTTTATCAAGAAATGGTAGATTTATGTTTTGTTTCAAACCTTGAATTTTGTTGCAATTTTTAATCAAATAAGTGATCAAGAGAAAAAGCATGTCTCATAATGATATATCAGAGCAAAGAATATGTTACCCACCCCAAGGGTGACCCCTATAGGATTCATCATCTTCCAAATTTGATTTTGACCAGATTTTGAATCACATAGATAGTCTTTGTTGGTAACAATTGGATGATGACTAGTATACCAAGTCTGGAACTAATTCCAAAGTTGATTGAAGATCCCTATTCTTTAGACTTTGACCACCCTTTGCAACAAACTTCCATCCAGAGTCTTCTTTCATGGATACTCTCATGAAATATCTATATCCTAGCAACATTAGATTCTAAACTAGAGAGGTAATCCCTTTTTACAATCTATGCCCTTTAGGTCCTTCCTTAAGTTTCAACCAAGTTCGGTAAACGGAAGTTCATGTAGTTCAAAATTCCACAGTTCCAAGTAGTGGTACCCTTGTGGTAGAAAGAATATACCATGAAGGAACACTAATCACAAATGCTTTGGTAGATATTCATGGGAAACACTAAGATATTTATAGGTCCTACCATTGCATCTCTGATTGTTGTATTAGGCAATACAATCCCCTTTTATTCCACCTAGTATCTTGTTTCCATAGGGTGCCACCTAACAAAAAATATCTGAATTCACCCTGCAAAACTTGATTGACCTTTCTCAAGATGATATCAAGTTTCTATGTCCCTTGAGACCTATTAAGGTATATTCTAAGCACGATGGATAATTTTTCCTCAACCTAGCGATACAAGGAGAATTGTTTCTCAATCTAGCAACACACATGAGTATTGTTTCTCAAGGTAGTGACATAGAGGAGCATTGTTTCTTAATACAATGATACAAAGGAGCATTATTTCTCAAGCCAATGATACAGGGGAGGATTTCCCGCTCTAAGAAAGGTCTTCTTATGCTTCCAAACCATATTGTTAAAGAATATTTTTTTTGAGAGTTTTTAGTCTCCTCTAGGACCTTAAATATTGATGTATTTTAAGTGTGAGTTGGATTGTGTGTTATTATGTTGGTTTGGATTTTTATGCCTTGAATGTTGTGATGGAATCACCATGTCAAGATACTGAGTCTATCATCATAGAACTTGAAATTCCATGGATATGCCACTATTATGTTAACCCTTCTTCACAGGAGTGTCGGGTCTTCATGTTGAATATTCTACTTATGTAAAAGTGTTGATAATGAATGTCAAATCATATAAAAATTGAGCTTATCTCATGGGTGTTGAGATAGTCATCACATGAATCTGAGTTTTTTCCTTAATACACATGCTAATACTGCCATTATAAGGCAGTTTGAGAGAAGGTAAAGATCTTGTCCCAAGAGTTACATTCATTATAGTCACAAAGACACCACACCCATTACATCATGGAGATATTATAGGTGTGCCAAGATTTTTATTGAAAGACCAAACAGGTTTGTTACCTCTAAGTGATAGAATATATGCTTACATTCATTATACACTAAGAGATCAAATGAAAGTTTAATACATTGCCACATTCATCCTAAAGAAGATATTTTTGTTGAGAATGTCATGTAATATGAATTCTATAATACTGTTGAATTTGTTTGTCAATATGTCAAGACATATATGTCTAGGTCCATTCATACTTTTCAGACATATATATTAGATCTGTCTCCAAAAAACCACTGAGATAATCACCATAGGAACCTGAATTTTGTTTACTTGAATGTTGCAACCTGAGTCATCTGAATCCACAAATTTAATCTGTTATTTGAATGTCAGAGGCATGAACTCATATTTACAAAATATAGGATGATATTATTTTTTTTTTAGCATAGGATCTGTATCTAGAAGCAATGAAGTAGAAAAGTATGTAGGCACTTACATGATACTACAACGTATTTCTTAAAATGATACTTAAAGGCTCCATTTGTTTATATAAAATGCAATTTGTTGGTGTAAGGATTTTATTTACATAATTCACAATGATAAAACAACTACCAAATCTACCCATTCAACATAAATGATAAAGGTACTTAACTACAAGTTTCAAAGCAGTGAAGAATTCAGAAATTTTGCCACATTTGAATGGATCTGACTTTTATGTCAAGCATATGATAAAAGAACTTAAAATGATAGAATTTGTAGAGTACGCTGCTTCCAAATTTATATCCTTTCTCCATTAGGTTTAATTTTACATGTATGTATTTTTTACAAATTTTCTTTGTACAACTTGGTTATTGCATTTGTTCTGAGGTATTGTCTTGGACAAGTCTTGGTGTCGTGGCATTATATTTATTATGGCTCTCTGGATTTTATTTTTTGTTGATTTCTTTGTAGTCTTGGATTTGCACTTTTCAAAATTGTAATCTTAAACTTTTCTACATTTGTTCACTTATGGTTTTTCTAAATAAATTAGTTGCTTAGATCAAGGTCCATGCCACTGTTTAAACCAGTAGCTCAGTTAGAGTTGATAAGAGTTTAATATTATGTTAATGAGGAAGCCATGACATTGATTTGTGTATTGACACCTATACCTTGGACCCACATCGCTATGTGGTATGGTATAGGACTAAGTTTAAATGAGAATTGGATCTCCACAAAAACCTTAAACAAGTTTGTGTCATTTGCCCTCTTTGACAAAGCCTGCAAATTATTATCATTTAAATATATTAATTCCAATGTATTACAACAAATTTTTCATGACAAGTTTGGCTTCCGGCTGAAGAGAGATCTAGGAGAAAATTTCTCCTATGGGGTCACCCACTTTTGGTGGGTAACACACCTTAAATAGAATTAAAAATATTTTACACTTTTAAAATTTTGTTTATATAGGTAGATTGATAGATCATCTTTTTAAAGCCAAAATAATGTGCTACTGTACATGCTTTCAATGGAGAGTACATTGCATGGTTGCAAAATGCAATTGTAAGTTTCAGAAGTGAAAGTAACTTGTCCTTCTTTTGTTTTTGCAATAGCTATATGTATGTTTATTATATGCTTTTCAATGTTCTTATGGTTGTCATTTTTCATGATATGGTGACTATCTTTATTGAGAGTTCAAACTTCATATTGATTAAAATATTTCCCAGACCTGAAACCACAGGCAACCGCAAATTCATTTTCACACCTCTGTTAGGTGATAACAAATCCCAAGCAATGTAATCATTAATACTAAGTTTGTTTGATTATTTTTCTGTAAGAATAAATTTACAAGTTCTTGCATCCCCTCTTTATTTATGAACATTGTCATAGTTCATGATCCTCCCTTTTTCTCTTGTTTCTATTGAGTGTTTTTTATTTATATTGCATATATTATGCATTTGACATAGATAACAGGTTATTCTAGCTGAAATGTCTCTTTTCTTTCCAAGAGATGTAAATCTGGTAAGTTCAAGGGGATGCAAAATTTGCAGTTTTGTAGAATGCCTGAGAATATGAGTACGTTACCAATAAATTATTTAAGTAACCTTTTAAGCTTGTGACTTCTCAGTAGATGGGAACTTGCATGCACTTTCATATGATAGGTCTTTGAGCATACTGAAGAATCTGTAACATGGATATAATCTTATTGGTATGAACGCATAATTTTTTGAAAGTTGGCATCAAGCATGAGTTGTGATTGTACTATAGTTTGTTTTTTGAGCCAAGGTGACCTTGGTCTACTTTAGTTGTTGTTTTCTACAAATAAATTAAATGCTCATATTTGAAGTTTTGGTTTCAAGCATGAACTATGAATTATTTTACTGAAATACACAATATATCAAACACACTAGGGTATGTTTTGTTTTCTATTTCTTTGGTAGGAGATCTGGATTGTTCATTAATATTTTTTGATACTAAAGTTAAAATGCAAGCAGCAAAAACAATGAAGTAAACCGTGCAGCTATTCCATACAAACAGTCTTTGTGATTTAATAAAAAATGAATTTCTTCCATTTTGAGTGTAGTACCTACTCCTTGGTTGCTTTCATTTCAGAACATTTTCCAGAGCTCTGTTGCACCTCGTCATTTATTGGTATGCTTGTATTTAGCAGTCCCATCTATTGATTTCACTTCCTTGTGGACATTCAATGTTACATGTTTCTTTGATTGAGACCTTCAGATTGCGAGATGTGAAGTTAAGATAAGAGGGAAAATATGTTATCTTGGTTTTCCATTGATCACAATTCAAGTTTTAATCCGTTATTGGCCTTGTGGGTTTGCAATATTAATGCATAATTTACCCCATCCTAAGGTCCATATGCTAGTGACCAATATTAAAGCTCTATGCTTATTTCCAATCTTTTATACTTATTTACAATGGTATGAATACCTACAAAACAATTTTTGTTTTATTATCTTATATTGTGTTCCACCTTACATTTTAGGAAAGCATACATGGTTCATATCCATTGGAATTTTCAAGTTTTGATGGTGGGGTATATTTCTAAACAAAAATCCATTTTTGGTGACGATTTTTTGAATGTCTTCTTAGAATATTTCTATGCAGAAAAATTCATTGGCTGATATGGAATTTTTAAGTCATCTTGGTTGAAGAGCATATTATATGTTGATGATGTTGCCCAAAACAAGCTCTATGTTGCTTTATTGAATACTTTATGACTTGTTTTTCTTACATGAACTTTTGGGATCCTTAGTCTAGATTTGTCAACTTCTGTTGGACACAAGGAAATATGTGCCTCCCTTGGTTAAATCCCATTTTTGAGCATCAGGGTCATGGGGTTTTCACATTTTTTGGAAATGAGTAGCTACATAATTATTCTGTGTCCTTCTAGAGAGTCTTAATCCCAATTTGTAAATTTTTATTTTGAAAAATATATTTATATCTTTGATGTCCAATGGTACTTCCATTATGCATGCAGAAGGGTCCCTGCCACTCCCCTGGTCTATCAAGATGAAAATTGCATTGGGTGCAGCAAAAGCTCTAGCATTTCTTCATGGAGGGGCTGAAAGACCAGTGATTTATCAGGATTTTAAAACATCCAATATTCTGTTGGATTTGGTTTGTACCTACAACTTAAAAATCATGAGATGGCTCAATGTTACACTTTGGATTCTCTTAAGTCTTTATGGAGAGATATGTACTTGGTGTAGGAATACAATGCCAAGTTGTCTGATTTTGGACTAGCAAAACATGGACCTAAAGGAGACAACACCCATGTTTCAACTCAAGTTATGGGAACATATGGTTATGCTGCTCCAGAATATTTAATTATTGGTGAGAATTTTAACCAGTTTAAAACCTGTGGCAATGATATCTTGGTGAGGAAATTTTAAGATTGATATAGATCAACAAGTTTTCTAGCCTCTTTAAGGGTCCAATCTAGTAAATTGGGCAAGCAGAAAAATTGACAAGTTTGTTCTGGGAGAATTGTTCAGGTCTCGTCCTATTGGCCTAATGTTGAATGTAGACCAACCAATGTTCAGGACTCAGGAAAGTTTATATGAGGTTGGATTTTCCTTAATTTATGAAAAAGGTATCTAAACATGCATATGTCTCCTAAAAGAAACATGTGTTTCGTGATACATATTTAAGTTGATCTCAATGTACTCTTCATTGGATTCTCTATTATTCTTGACTTACAGATTAGCACAGGAATTGCCTTTTTTACATTGCCTATTGGTGATGTGAATTTTAATAAAATTTAGCATAGACATTTCAGATATTTACAAAGATAAACAAGAGTAACTGAGTCAATGATTAAGGTTGGAAGTCAGGATAGTTTGCAAACAACATTTTTGTTCAGTGTCTGGATGGATGCATCCAAAAATAATCCTATTAGAACCTTTAGATGGAGAGGTTATTATAATACAAAATTTGGCTTTCTTCAGTTGATACTATCTAGGTTTTTAGCTATACTAGTTCACACTCTATTGTTTCAAACATCTTCCAGGCTTCAAAATCACTCATATTTTTTTGAGAATTTATAGTCTATAAAACATTGTTTCAGACGACTAAATACCCATACCAATAGAGAGTTAGTTGAGGAAGCTTAACTTTTATATCTCATTACCCTTTAAAAAAACTGTAGCCACCCTCTTAGACCCTATCTCTCTACAATCGCCCCCTTTGAATCCCAGTAAACTTGACATGAACATGAGGTATTTACTCCCATTCCTCCTTACCCTACAAGGAAACCAAATTATTCTAGTCTCTATTTATATTTAAGTATAGATAAGATGTCTCACTATATCTGGGTAGCTATAGTAATGGGAAGAATATTGGCATCATGTAAAAGGAAACTGTTAATATAAGATGTCAAGTCTGATCTGTTAAACTGTGAGTAATCTCCTTGTGACATTATGTTGTAATTTTATGTTTGAAAAGTATTTTGAGATAGCCACAAAGATGGAACATGATGGAGATTGTATTTTTTTTTCAGTCCTTCTAATCAAACCTTAAGTAACACAACATTCATAGGTTAAGGCCTTCAAACTATCCTATAAAGTGAAGCATGTGTGATTCAAATTTTTACATCGTTTAATTAGTTACTTCGTACGTTTTAATTTTTACATCATATAGATATCCTCTTGGATGATTTTTTTCATCTTTTATTTGGTTGGTAAGAGATGGTCAAGTGCATATAGGTAATATTTGAATGGAGGAAGCTAGTCCATCATAATACTAATTGAATCAAGGAGATCAAGTCGTAGGAGTAGTTGTTGCAATGGACTCTGATGAGCAAAAGGCCAATTATGGATACCAATCATGCCCCTTTGTTGTATTAGCAGATTTTTGAGCATAATGTAAAAGAGGGACAAGAAAAAACATTGTCTCAAGTAGGAATGGGTGAGCTGCAAACTCTATAAGGATGATGGGTTTAGGAATTGGATACTTTCATTGAACAATGCAAAAAAGTAGGATGATCTATACTCTCTTTTTAGAATACCAATTAGACTCTAGTAAACTAGGTCCCAAACCTTGGAACCATTTAGAACTCTGGGTTAGGCCAAGAGTGTGCATGAGTGACATCTTGGTAGATATGTCTTGAAAAATATTTGAGAAACACTAACTCTCAAGAAGTGCCAAGGACCCATAGCCCTTGTTGAGTCAAGGCTGAAGTGCATGTTGCAAACTAAAGCGAGGTATTGTGAATAGTACCCCTAGATAAGTATATGAGTTTGTTATCTTGATCTCCTCTCCTTTGAGAAATAAAAGGTGATCAGGGAGAATTTTCTTCAACACATTGAAGATGATGACTTTGGTTTTTACCTAGGTTGATATTCAATTGATGAAGATCACAGAAAAGGTTCAGGGCATCGAGTTGTATTTGCAATTTGTCTGGGGATGAGACTAGAAGGGCCACATCAACTGTAAACATAAAAATATAAATTAAGACATGGTCTAGAAGGCAACCATTTGCATCTTGAATGTGCTCATGCAAGGACTCCAACTTGCCAATATAGATCCAAATAATGTAGGGGACAAGGGGCAACCTTATTTTACCCCAATGATACTTAGGATAAAATATGATAGCTCGTGTGTTGGTGCATATATGACCAAGTATTGACTCTTATAAAATGCATAATGGTTGGCAAAAGGGTTTATGAGATGCCAATATCTCTGATTATGTGGAATAAAGCCTCTATGGGGACAGAGTCAAAAGCCTTTTTGAAAGTCTACGAAACAACAGTAAGCTTTCCAGGAACAATTTTGGGCTTCCTCAATTATGGCCTAGAGTGTAAAGATGTGATTAATAGTCTAGTGCTCAGGTTGGAATCTAGCATTTCCTCTAGCTCTATGTTGCATTTTCTAAAGCTCCCTAAATAGTTGCAGGTGGAGGGATGTAGCATAGAGCTTCAAGAAGAAAATTACAACAAATAGGTTGAATGGACTGCAAGGTACATCAAAAACAGTATGTAGTCGGAGCATGAGTGCAGCTCCTATAACGAAATATCTAACTTCTGAGGTCTAAGACCTACAGGGTCAAATTCTTCATGTAAGATATAAAATGTTACAAAGCTGAGAGTCCAAGAGAAGAAAGGGTCTCTCTCAATAACTTGAGAATCAGGAGAAGTATCTTGATTGAAGGTTGCCTGCAAAAAGTGATCAATGTTTGGTGGAGCTATCACCTACTAATTAGGGAGAATAAGGAGAAAAAACTGACCTCTAAAACGGTATTACCAGTAGGTGAATCTCTCCTACCATCTGAAGCTCAAGTGAAGAATCCCTTGATGGAGGACTAGATAAAGTGGAATATATGATGTTTTGGAAGATCTAATCTTGTGCATATAGGTTTCTCTTTGTAGAGACCTCGATCAGTGGGAAGGAGGTTGCCTTATGTGATTGTAAAAAGGTCATGGACAAAGACACTATTGCAAGATTCTCATGGGTCGAGGTCACGGGTCTCCTCAAGATCTCATGAATCTGCATATTGAGGTTGCACTGCTCTCTAACTATAAATTATTGCTTCTATGTGTGAGGACTACAAAGGAGGGAGGTGATTATCTTGTTGTCGGTTGATGGGATTTATTTTAAGGCTCCTCCATTTGAGTCTGTTGTGGGTGGCAAAGTCGACAAGTCAAAGTGTGCCCTGACTGGATGAATTTACAGCATCAGAGCTTCTTTATTCAACATAACAAAAAATCTATTGTTTCAAGTGATACTATTGTTGAATTCATATAAGGAAGCCTATGTTTCCTGCATATTAGATAAAACCTTTGTACACTGCAAAACTTTGTAGTGATATCTAAGGAATAGTGTCAAGTGAAGGAAACCTCTGAGATAA